>JAKCPI010019218.1:0-26325 GCA_023213315.1 Euborellia annulipes | reverse complement strand
TTTTAAAATTATAATAAAACAAGTTGAAGATCTCTCCCACTCCATTTCATTACCTTTCATATATTTACATGAATTGCACAGTTATTTACTCTGATTATAACATTTGAAAAGACCAACTGGCATTATGCAGATAACTTGTCTCTGGATAATGGGTTTCTTGTCTCGGAGAGCAGATTATCTACCTTGAAAGGACGACCCTCGAACCCTCAATTGCCTAAGCTTTTCACCAGCATCGTATATCCCTCCCCAACATCCTTAATCCCACCAGCCAACCTGCAAATCTAGAAATTACTGCTTAGAGTGGACTGTCAAATTCTAACTGGAAATTAGCTACAATTAAACGGAATATTACTACTGTTTGTTCGAATTCCCTCTCTCTTTTGTATAAAAGATCCAGAGAAGATAAAATAAATGGGAACTAATATAAAGTTAATATATTCTTAGTGGAATTTTAGCGGTGAAGAAAAATTTAGAGTTTGATTAAAATTAATTTAAAGAGAAAAAAGACTGATTACATTGACTAAAGGCTTGACTAATTTATTTAATTATATGACAATCATGCAAGTGAAATTATTAAAATATAACTCTTCTCTTGAATTATTTTCATAAATATTGCACAATATGTAGGCCATTTATTAATTTGATATATAGGGATCATTTCAACTTTTAAAGGGGGATGGAGGACAATCTCTTCTCATTAAAGATCCAAATTTATAATTTTTGTTTGTCTTTTCGGCATTTTAGGCCATATAGGCCTAGACTTTGAACGATACACATTATTTTAGATACGATATATTTAAGGGTGTCCAGGCACATACATATCATAATTGACATTTTTCTATAACTCTAGACTCTCGAGTCTCGGGCGGGGGGGGGGTTAAAAAAACTTTATAACCCAAGAAAATTATTTTCTAAACAGAGAATTTTTTAGTCTCCATAAAAATAATAAATTAAAATAGTTGATTGGTATTTTTTTAAATAAGAACTTTAGGCTTGATTTACATTGATTAAAGATGATCCTTCGCCTTTTGTGTATTTTAAGTTATCATAAGAAAAGCCTTCGGTGTTCTGAATTTGTACTGAATTGATTTGAGTTGGGTTGGAAATGAAAATCTTTTGAGTTGAACACAATAACGAATTTCTTTACCAGCAAATGATATAAAATGACCTGAAAAGAGTTGGAATAAAAAGCGGGAAGCTATTGACCCAAAGTGCTTTTAAAAAATTTATCTAAAGAAATTTTATGTTTAAAAACTGTCAAGTGAAAAGAGAATGGTTCTTTTTAAAATTTAATTTATATTATTGACTTTATTTTTAATTAATTTTTAAAAATAAATGAATTGAATCTTTAAAATATTTTTTTCTAATATCTATAATTCTATAATCAAAATTTCTATTTTTTTTTATTAAATTCATAAATCTAACGGTCAATATCCAAGAAAGAGAAGACCAAAAAAATTTTAAAATCTTTAAATATAAATAAAAAAATATATAGATCACTAGATTAACCAGAACCAGTGAAATAAATAAACTTCTCTTGCAATAATATATATTTTCTAATTTTAAGTTCTTACCTTCATCAAGAGAAATTTCTTCCCAAAGAGCAACTCGATTCCCATGAGCATCTCGAACGAAAACCGTTGCTGTAGTATCTTCCGGGAGTCTCATACTGTGGTCAAGCGCGAGGACCCACATGGAAACTAAAAAAGAGAGAGAAAAAAAAACCATGTTGAATTCAATTTTTGGACTCATAAATCACAGACTCCGGAGTAACGGGACTCAATGTTTAAATAAATTTTGAGTTTAATATTTTTGGATTCATGATTTTTTTATATTTCATAATTAATTGTGTGCGTTTATCCTTAATGAAACTTCTTTGGCCTTTGAATATTTTCTTTTCTAATTCCGTTTCTAAATGTTTAATAATAATAATAAGTCGATTGGGATACTTTTCGAAATAAATAGTTTGTCTTTTTGTTTTCAAACAGCTATTAAATGGAAGATTCAATTTAAGCGAAAATTCATATACGTAAATCATATTATCTCCCCTAAAACATAAAGCAAATTCAATTTCCTTTCAAGAAGGAGTAATGTATAGAGAATCAAAAATTTTTATAAGTAAATTAATATATATATATATTCATCTTTAAACAATAATGACCAAAAAATATCTTTTTTTTAATTAAAATTTATCTATTACTAATATTTAATATGCAAAAATTATATAATTTCTTAAGTAAATGAATGATTCCTCCACCGGAGATGTCATTAAATTAATTAAAAAGAATTCAGTACTCCACAAAGCAAAAAAAAATATATTGTAATGTGGTTTTAAGTAACCTTAAATTAGTTAATTTAAAGTTACCCGCCTCGTTACCTGGTATGTCAGTTTGGTCGGGACCTCCACTCTTCTTCTTCTTCTATTATTATATATATATATATTTTATTAACATCCAGTCGAATTCAGAAAAAATCCCTTTGGTCACTTAGTATTCTTAGTGAATCCCTAAAGCGTGACATCCTGAATGTCAAGGTATACAGCCCTTGAGGGAATTTATTTCCTCATTCTCTAACTAGGTCTTTTTAGTAACCTTTTTTCTTCATTTCTTTACATAGCTTAGTTCATATATCTATCCTATTTACATACTTAAGTTGAGGATAATAGTCTGTCCGCATACTAAAATTTTTGAAGATCAGTTTTATACAAATTAAGATCTGGTTTAAATAATATGCATAAAAGTTTTTTTTTTTTTTTTTTTCATTTATTTGGCTTTCGACCTAAAGCCATGCCAAAAACATAAAAGAAGTTTAAAACTGGTTTAAAAATTTATTTGCATGTTGAATTTGCTCACGAAACTTTCTTGTTAAGGCGGCTACACACGTAACTGCAAACTTGACAAGCATGCATGTGCAATCCTTTTGTACAAGCAAACTTTAGCCTCTGTAGGAGAATTTTGAGCAAACATTTTAATTGAGCAAGCCGCTTGAAGCTCGATTAAATTTTAATCATGCACAAGCATATTTGCGCAAGCAAAACTCTTCATAGGCATATCCGCCATTTTATAGTCATCTTAATATTTGATATTTATTTAAAATATATTAATTCATTTAATATTTCGATTTAAATTTTAATATTTATAGTGTCTCTGTTTAAAATAAGTGTCG
This sequence comes from Euborellia annulipes, assembly GCA_023213315.1. Lineage (NCBI taxonomy): Eukaryota > Metazoa > Arthropoda > Insecta > Dermaptera > Anisolabididae > Euborellia > Euborellia annulipes. The sequence goes on along the minus strand of JAKCPI010019218.1, from coordinate 23,160 downwards.
AATAAATAACCTTTTATTTCGCTTTGTTTTAGGTTAATTTTCGGCATAAGCTGTTGCTTGCGCAAGCATACTTGTGCCGTGTCAAAGGGAATTTGTGCATGCTAGTACAAAAAGATTGCATTGCATGCTTGTCAAGTTGACTACGTGTGTAGCCGCCTTTATAGTAACAAATAGGATTTAATTTATTAATTTAAAAAAATGAGCAGATGATAATAAAATTATTAAACTCATTCTTTTACAAAATAACAATTTAAATAATTCTTTTATATGTTAAATTTTCAAGCACCATAAATTAAAAATTCTCTTTTGAATATTCAATTAATATCGCTAATTAAATGTTAGTAGAATTGCTCTGATTTTGGAATTGCACATTGAATCTCATCTCAATTCAGACAAGAGGATGTATAGCTAGCTAGCTACGAATACGAGTATTGAGCATTGTGTATGAATTGAAGACAATCCCGGGAATAAGGAATCCTCTCTCGCTCTCTCCCATTGACACATTCACACATCCCGGGTCTCGAGCTCTAAACATAAACAGGGCAAATATTTAACATCTCAATCAAGTGTAGTGCAGTAACCGTCAACTGAAGGGCACAAACAGGTGTCTGTGTGTATGTTTGTTCACAATAAGGGCTTAATTAACGCCACTAGAATGCCAGAATACTAGACCTTTATTCTCCCGAGAGATATATAACCCAATTATAATAACAGATTATATTATATCTATATTTAATTAAATAAATATTTTCGACAGAGAAAAATACGGTTTTCATTCATCCGTGAATATCATACAAAGTAACTAAGGTAAACTAATTGAAACAAGTTGTTTCTGATTAACAGAACAAAGAGAAAATCAATAGGCTTTCTCTCTCCCTCTTCACACACTCACGGAAACAAAAAGCCAAACCAGCAAACTATATGGAAGTATTATTTTCCAATTATTTATTCAACAAACTATCGATTGTTTGTTTTAATACAATCATTTATTTGGAAATAATAATTTGATTTATTTGTAATTAGTATTGTAATCTGATATATGCAATTTTACTCTGTACACACTTATTATATACACGTATTAAAATAATAATTGTAAACCTCTGCCGTCAGAGAATAAACAATTATAATTAGTAGGGGGTTGGTGACCTACCTCTCGCTTGTACTCTACCCCAGAAAATTAATGAAGTTTTTTTTTACCTAAAGTACTACAGTTCAAACCCTCTTGTCGTATTGTCATTGTATTATTCAGGAATATGTTCTGTGTATATTTTCATCTCTTTCATAAACTGGGTATATTAAAATTCAAGACCGAAAGTATATGAAAAGTGATTGAAAATTCATATTTTTTTTTACTGTGTAGTTACTTTTAAAAATTTCGAGTATTTCGCAAAAATCAGTCTGATTTTTCTACTATTAAACAAAATTTATTGTTAATTTTAATCGAGTCCTCTATTAAACTCACTATAATAGAAAAAGGTGATTAATTTTAGAGAGCGGCAATTTCGTAACCAACCAGGACTATAAAATACATATATTGATACCCATTATAGTGATATAGAGAGATCATTTTCAAATTGCATTTGAATTATTGCAATTTTATCTTCAAAATTGATGATCACTTTTTGAAAATGAATTGAGTTTTTTTTTTTTTCATTTATTTCACCTCTGGCTTTGTTAGCCATAAGGTAGAATTGAGAAGTAATTAAAATTTTTTTTTTAATTAGAACATTAACAAATTGTTATATTTATATTATTTTTTGCGAAAGGAACCGTAATTCACTTTTAATTATCTGATCTAGTGTTTCAAATGACTAACTAGTGGTCATATTTCAAATCTTTATCATTACTGTATTTACTTAAAGTCAGCATTTGCCTCCTAGTAAATTTCTTAATTCAATACTATTTTTATTTATTTAGTAGCTGATACCCTCCTCACAAATCTTACTTTTAAAAGTTAATTGACCAATAAATTGATTGCAATTTACTTACCAGTATATTAACAAATGGAGTGGCTATAAAACAAAAACTACTTTTCAGGGCCGGATTTAAGCATAGCTGCACTCTAGAGCTCCAAAAATAATGTCTTGGTTTTAAAAGTCCTGAGAGCTCTCTTACAATATAGCTTTTATAACTAAAATTAAAGTTTTAATTGTATGAATGTGTATGTATAAAAGAGGTCATTCTAAATAACTCAACAGTAGATGTCTGAGTGTTTTCTTAATAATCCGTGTTGGATACCTTATGATTTTCAATTTCTATAATTTCCATAATTTTTACAAATTTTTTCCCATTCATCACGAATCCATAGCAAGTTGTGTGCTGTGCGACGAGTCACACCAGATTTTTTAAAAATAATTCTATGAAAATAACTTGTTTATTTAAATAATGATGAATAGCTACAAACGGTACTATACAATTGTATTGTACCTATTGTTTAATAAATAATAGAAATAATAACCAATTTTCTTCGTTAATTGATTTGATTAAATTTAAATAAGCAATTGGACCTAATAATTATGTTTCCTATTAATAATATCTATGATAATATCAACATGATTAAAATTAATATATGCCTATAAACAAAATACTAGGTATATTTATATTAATCAGTAAATTTAAACAGAATACATTTTGTTAGAGAAGGACAAAAAAAGAGCATTAGTCTTTTTTATTAACAAGACATATTACATCTCTTTAAAGTCAATTTGGTATGATTACATTACCAACATTCTATACAAATAAAAAGTACTAGGCTACATCAGATTAATTGAAATTATAATTAACATTTTATATGAAAAAAGGCAAGCTGGTTTTTTTTTTTTAAATAAAGGAAATATTTTCTAATTTAAAATTAATGAAAAGTTGATTTAAAGGGCACCCTGTAGGTCTCTCTTCTTCTCTCTTGGAGTTTACAAATAATAACAAAATAATTTTCGCCATTAACATTTTGTTTAATGAACCGGAAAGTTATTATTAAATTTTACTCTCTGATTATATTGTTCATTTAACTGAAAAATATAGAAATGAGAGAAAAACTAAGTAACGTAAAGTAAACGTCTGCTTCTCGAGAATATTTGAGCAGCTAGTTTTTTTTTTTTTTTCTTCTTACTTTTTATTAACTTTTAAATTAAAATTTTACCATACTTTTAATTAGATTGTTGAATGAATTATTAGGTAAAACAAATAAAAGAAACAAATCGAGGGTTTTGTTCATGACCCAAAGGCGTAAATAAAAAAAAAGAGTGAAAAAGGAAACGAGAATAAATAATAAATCATCTCTTTTAAATTTGAAAGATTAGTCACAGGCAGTAGAGGGAGTGGGTTTGATGGGGTGTGAACGGATAATTGGTAAAAATAGTATTATAGATGCTAATTTTTACTTTCTCTTACCTATATATGTGCTTTATATAAAGTATATAAATATAGAAGGGGAAAATATTTGATTCGATGTCGAGTTTTTTATGGAAATTCACGTTTTGAGGTCCTCGGAGTCCAAAAAAGTAGATACCATAAAATGGTCTGTCTGTATGTGATTAAAATAAAGTGATATATGAGGATGAAATTTTCTTTTTAAGATTTTTTTTTTTTTTTTAATTTATTAGGCAGTAGGCAGGGCCATCATGCCTTCTTACAATTTTCGTATTGTACATAATTTTAGAAATAAAAGTATATACTAAATCTCAGCTTTCAAACGAATAAGGATATAAATAACTAAGGATACAAATAAATAAGGGTACAAATAATCTTTTTAAGTTAGGTACCCTATTGAAGCGCGAAAATAACCTTTAAATTAAAATCAGCTAAAAAGTACTTGTACTTTTTCAGTTTTTTTTTTTTTTTCGACTTTCTCAATATTCTCTCTCACAATTTTGATTAAAATTCATAAATAAATTATTTTTTAAATGTTCTTTAAATTGTATAATTATTCTCATTTTGCCCTCAAAATTTTTTGAAGCACACTTTTCTCTTATACTTTATAAGAAAGATAGGAGAAATAGTTGCCCTGGTAACAAAATATATTTTCCCATGTTTAGAAATCTTGAATTCATATATAACATACTGTCAGAAACTCGTGTGAAGAGCACAGAACACAACTTTCAATTATCAAAGGTAATAGAAAGTTAGGTGCTATGCGACCAATCACACCAGATCTTTTTTTTATGATTTTGAACCAAGAAATAAATCTTTAGGTAAAAAATTAATATAAAATTATAAATACGATATCAAGTATAATACCAATACATAAACAAATTGAAACATATCACCAAGTGTTTTTCTAATTAATTATTAATTATTTACTTACTTATAATCTTTTAACTAGAACCATCGGTTGCCAGTCTAAACTCAAAGACAAGACTTTTCAAGTTTTAATTAAATAGCAAATTTTTTATTTTGTAAATTGTACGTACAAAAAAAAGTTAATTGTTTAAAATGAAAGAGTTCTATCTTTAAACAAATAGGCAAGGCTCTTATCCATGGCAAATACTGGCGAGTTCTATCAGGCCGCGATTAATCAAGAAAGAGCCCCGGGTTTATCGAGGCGGGGAGGACTTGGGCCCTCCCATCCTCTCATTCCTGTTTGCCCAGGGCCCACTTGCGCTTCTTTTTCGATAAAGCAAACTTCGCTTAAGATAACAGAGAATAGATTGGATAGCAAAGCTCTCGGAATGGCTTACATATTCCAAAAAGTAAAAAGTATCAACACACTTCCCGAGAGACAGAGAGAGATAGTGCTTTTGATCTCTCTTTTTCGGAATAGCTCCCACTCAATCCATCTCTCACTCACGTCTGCATTTCAATGCAAATGAATATTCATTTGGCAACCTTAACAAATTAAGCGATTTCCATATAGCGGTCATTTGTAAATATTATATCAACATTCTCTTTTTTTAATCAATTTGATATGCTTACCAAAAGCATATTTATTTTATATTATTCAAATTTGTTCATTGATAATAATGACAATTTAACTTACAAGTTAGTAACACATTTTATACTAATAATTTTTTGCTTTTTTTCCTTTGACTTTGGAATCTTCAACTATTGGAACTAAAAACAATTTTTCTCGTGTTTTCTTGGCTTTTGAAAAGAAAAGACTGAAACCCAATCTGCCCATATTTAAATTTCCTTTTTAGTCTATTCATGTTTAAGTTCCGAGCTCGGTCGTTTTTACTTTCTCCTACCTATTGGCTATATATGAGAGAAAGCATTGGATTTATGTCTAATATATGATATCGCGATTTTGTTGACAATACACCGTTTGGAGGTCCCCTGAGTCCAAAAAAGTGGGTCCCACATGTCTATGTGTGTCTGTGAACAAAATATCTCAAAAATAAAAATACCCTGAGGGTAGTTAACCACTTGTAATATGAAGCTTTTCAAATAAAATCTACCAAAAAGTACTAGTACTTTACTGATATATTTTTCAGTTTTTTTTTTCGATTTTCTCAAATTTTGCTTTAATAATTTTGATTAAAATTCATAAATTATATTTTAGATACTCTTTAAAATGTATTTTCTCATTTTACTCTCAAAATTTTTTAAAGACTACTTTACTTTTCAACTTCATATGAAAGACTAGGAAATTGGTTGCAAAAATAGATCTCTTTTACATCTTGGGACTTATGTCCCCCGTTTCGGGGGAAACTAAGTCTATGACGACACGAAAAATATGGTGTAACAAGCACAGAACATAACTTCCAATTACTAAAGGTAAGTGAAAGTTGTGTGCTATGCGATCAGTTCTTTTTTTTTTTTTTTAAATTACATTAGAAAAAACTAAAAATGCACTTCAGTAAAGAGCTAGTACCCTAGTTTTCCCAGAAGGAATGAGAAATGAAAGAAAAGAATAAAGGTGAGGCTTAGCTCCTCCTCTGAATACAATAGGAGGAATATGGAAATGGGAATAACGTAAAGCCCCGCCTACTACTTCGGAACTAATAGAAAAATAAGAAAAGTCATAGCGTGGACACAAAGGATAGAGAAGGAGGAGTTTCTTTTTCCTTTATCTTTATTCCAATCCTTAACGCTACTGGTTGCCTAACTCCCAGGCGTTCCTATGATTATATAAATCTGGTGTGACTGGTCTCTTACCTTCGGTAATCGAAATTTGTGTTCTGTGCTTGTCACACCAGATTTTTTGTGTCGACATATATTTCTATCGTAATAAGTACAAAGAGTACAAGTCACATTTTATAGTTGTCCAAAAAACGGTGTCAAAGTGTTCAAAACTTCATTTTATTGCTTAACTTATACTAGAAGATTCATGACCATATAATAAAGAATGTAGTTGTTGAGAAGGATGAATAAATAAAATCCGGAGCTGATGATCAGGCAATTTATTTGGATTAATTCCTTCAGCTATAAGTCGACGTTTCGGGGCCAAATAAGCTCAATAATCTCAATAACATCCACTAGGCTGCCCCTATCTTCATCACGTAACTAAAGGAGCGTCGCTACATTCACCATCTTAAAATACAACAAAGGTCCTGAAGAAGGAGCTGGCCCCGAAACGTCTACTTATAGCGGAAGGAATTAATCCAAATAAATTGCCTGATCATCAGCTCCGGATTTTATTTATTCATCCTTCTCAATAATATCCACTAGAAATAATGATATCTCAATATACTTTGGGAACCTGTTAGGAACCCCAACACATAGATACAAATTGCTAAATTATTTAAATTTCAAAACTGAAAATTGATCTTTTAAGTGTAACTTTCAGCTTCTTTATTCCTTAAAATTTGCTTAAACAACCCTCTTATATATTAGTAAATAAGCACTAATATTAGTGAAATTAATACTTTTGATTTAGAATAAATATTAGTATACCTTCCTTCCTTAGAATTTGTCAATGTCAGTTAATTTGGTTGCAGAAGCACACCATTAAACCAGATGTTAATCGCTCGATTATAGACTACATTTAGGATCATAAAGCAGCATTAATAAACGGAGTGTAAATATTTAAATGTCGGATGGGACGATTGATCTACGGAATTAGAGATATAGATAGGGGAAATTAATGGGAATAGAGAAAAGGCAACTTTGATTCAATAATCATCTGCTTTCTGATTCTTAAATGAGAATTATATCCTATTATATTGTAATGTGCAGTCTATTTGTTAATTTAATAATTGTCTTATTTATGAATAATTCTTATTATTACTGCAATTTAAATAAATTTCTTCACTCAGGGCCGAAATTGGACCACTGACTAATTCATGAAACAAGAGTCTTTGCTCGAAGTGACAGAGGCTTCTTATTGTTAGTATAGTATTCCTTATATTTTCTGACTTTTTTTTCTCTTCCCGAGATATCTTTATACAAGACAGTTCTCTTTTTAAACTCTTGGGATTTGGTTAACATAGCTCACCACAAATACAGAATGTCTCATACTTAAATATTAAATAACGAAGGGAATACTAGAGTTATAAAAAAATAATTTAATCCAAACTTTGAAAATTTAAAATCATACTTGGTATTTTTATTTTTTAAAGTCATTAATCATTTTAAATTAAAGATTTTAGATAATTTATAAATCTTAAATAAAGTTTTATATGTTTAATTCACAACATTTGCATATAAATTTCATAATGGATATTAAAGGTCAATTAATATTGAGTTGATAAATTGTTTACTTTCTCTTTTTCGTATTAATAATATATAGAGAGAAAGTATTTTGTAAATTATTTTTATTTATTTATTTGCGATCAATGTCGAGTTTTTGATGAAGCGTCCCTAATCCCTCAAAATTGTCCGTGAACAAAATATCTCAAAAATAAAAAGAGATATGAGGTTAAATTGTTTATTTAAATTAAGTAGGTCTATTCCAACCGTGGGTCTATTCCTGGACAGTCTTATGTCACTTTATTTCGAAATTACGTAAAGTTTCTCATGCCGTTCATGTATGAGCTGACCGAGTTATATAACACGTTAGATCCCCATAATATTAAGTTTAGATTATTACATTGGTCATTTAAACTTGTTCTATTTTCTATCGGTTTTACGGATCATGGGGGACAGATGGTTCATAAGTAAAAAAGAATATAGCCTACCCCAAAATATGTTATAAGCCTATATAAAATTCTTTAAACTTCAAAAATATAAATCCAATTTTTGTGGGATATTTTTCTAATTATTAAACCGAAACTTTCTCTAACGTAGTGGAGAATTTAAGGAATAATTTTATTGTAATTTACCTTTTTTTCCCCAAAGTTTTCAACACTCTTGAGTGAATCACTAATTTAGTTTTTTACTTTTTCTTCTTCTATTAGTTATTACCACCGCAAGGAAAAAATTATAATTTAAACCGGTTGAAAATTGACTTTATAGTTAATTAATAATTACCCAATTGGGGGCGATACACCTTTTAATGTAGAGAAAGAATTTTCTTTTTAAAGTGAAACTTTTATTTAAACTTTTTTTTTCTAATTTTCTTTTTTTTTATTACTTAAAAAAAATAATTTTCAGCATTTAAAGCCAAGACAATTTAATTATCACACGCTTTAGTTGGCAGTTTCCATTTTAATTCCAAAAGATTTATTCAGAATAATCCCAGTTGCTCTTGAATACGAAAATGTTCCGCATCTGTCCTCGAAAATTCCCTCGGATATTTACTCTTTAAATGGATGCTCACTCGAATATAGTGTCAATATAGACACAGGCTCTCTAATTATAAAGCTCCAATGAAATCTTGGCGAGAAACGAGCCAATTCATGAAAAACCCTGCACTCTCTCTATGTATGTATATATATATATATTTAAGTCAATGTTTAATTTGAATTTCAATCAAATGCACAGCGAAATCAATTTTCTAGTAAAACTTTCTAATATACACAAACTCTATTTTAAAATAAGGATTAAATTCTCTTTCTCGAGATGCAGGATCTCAAAATTTATTTTATTATTAGGGTCCGACCGAAACTAGATTTTCAGCCGAAACCGAAACCGAATATTCGGCCTCAACCTTAGTTTCGGCCGAAACCGCCAAACTTGTATTTCCTATAAAAAATTTTTTTCATTTTACCTTTTTTTTTTTTTTGAATTTTTTTTTCCCTCCAGTGAAAATCATTTTACCTTTTTTTTTAGGAAGACTAATTTTTTTTTCCCCTCAAATGCAAATCATTTGACCTTTTTTTTTTGCATGCGAGTCTCATCCCATTTTTTCAGACTCTGGTTTCGGCCGGCCGAAAGTTTCGGCTACTTTTTGGCCGAAACCATGATTTTTGGCCGAAACCGTAACCGAAACCGAATATTCGGTCGGTTCCTATTTATTATATATTTCTAGTAGGGTAGGACTATTGTTTATTTCTATTCCTGAGAATAACATAATGTAATAACAAATCGTTTGCTGGTCGTTACTGGTCACTTCAGGAATCTTCCTGTTTTGTTATTCAAGATGAATTTGATGCGAAAAAAAAACATCAAATAATTTTGAAGTATATTCTATTGTGGCCAACTGTGTACAGCTGATAGTAGAGAGCGGAAAAAAAGTCTCTTATTTTTGGAAAAAAGTCACCTTAAAAGTCTGTTCTTTTTTAGCCAAATAGTCGGTAAAAGGTCTGTTTTTGGCAAAAAAAGTCTATGTCAATTTTAACAATTAATAATAGCCTATGAGAAAGTAAAAGAAATAGAGAACTAATCCCTCAATAACCGAAATATGGCAGAGTTCTTTAGAATATAATTAAATATATAAAAAATTTAATAGTTGATTTTTGAATTTTAATCAAAATCGTTGGAGTGAATATTTATTCGCGTATAGCTAGCCTTAGTAGCTGGTGCGCCTTATTGCAAATAATAATAATAATAATAATAATAATATTTATTTTGCAATAAACGATTATATTATGGAAAAGAGCAAGTACAGGTGCAGCAAATAAAGAGAGCCTTTGGATGCCAAATACCGAAAGGGAGACGTTTCGGACAAAATTTATTCGTCCATCCTCAGTCCTCGTTGGCTTATAAACTAATTAGGCACAAAGTTGTCATTGTTGTCGTGGCACGAATTTGTGCACATGTATATTTTTTTATAAAAACAGGCGAGTGTCAATGTTCTGTGGGAGTCTATAAGATTATATTATTTAATTTTTATGAAGATAGGGAATTGCTCCAGAGCTGCGTGTGAGTCATTTGCTCGTGTATTAAAGTATAGGTTCGAGGGGTGGGACAATAGAGAAAAATTTTTTCCCATCTTAGGATGTTTCACCCTGGACCTATGGCTTAAGAGGTAGGGCATAGCTTCTGGTGCCAAAAGTCGAAGGTTCGCATTCCGTCCCAGATGAAAAATGTATTTCAATTGAATTGGATAAATATCAATTGAAATATATTGGGATAGTGCCTAAATGGCCTCAAATGCCGAAAAAGACCTTAAATAAATTAAAAAAAAAAAACACTAAATGGCCTCAGTAGCCGAAAATGCAAAAAAAAAAACATATTATATTAAAAATTTTTTAAATAAGTCGGTCATAAAAGTCGCAAAACTCGTTTTTGAAAATCTCAAAAAACGTTTCTTTTTGTGAGATCACTGGAGATATCTAAGAAAATCAGGAAACGTCTCAAAATTGACAATAGTCTAAAGACTTTTTTCCGCTCTCTACTGATCAGTTTCGCTGTGACTCATCCTCTGGGCATGGTGATGGCTCACGCCTAAACTGAACACACAGTTGGCCACAATAAAATATACTTCAACATTATTTGTTTGCTTTTTACTTTCTCTTTTTTCCCAACCATCTTGAATAATAAAACAGGAAGATTTATGAAGTAACTAATTACCATCTGCAAACAATTTATTATAGAATTGAATCTCGATTTCTCTAAGTTTAGAAAAAAAATACTATAATGATTGATATTCATTAAGAGTAACATTAAGATCTCAAAAGAGTTTATTGGAAGCTTCTTAAAGTTTATGTTAATATAATCAAAAATGTTAATTAGGAATTACATATTCCATTATGTTCAGTATATATCAATTTCTCTAGAATCCTCCAAGGAGATATTAATTGGAGAAGATTTTACCCTTTTCCTTTGACTACTTTATCTTTTAAGTAATCCAGCTTAACTAAAAGTGTGAGAGTGAGTGAGTGTGGAGTGGGATTCCATCACATTAATACCAGAGCTTTGATCCCCTCCCCTATCGATAATTCCTCATTATATACGAAGGGTAGATCTCCCTCTTATTTGGTTTTTTGAATATTAACCCAACCACTTCCATGCATGGTTTAGCAATTAAAAAGTTTCTAACAAAAACAAAATAAATTTATTTACAAGTTGATTTGTGTTTTCTCTCCTACTTCTATAAACCAATATGAATGAATAAAAAAATTATTATAGTCCCAAGAGTTTTGTTTTAGTTTATTTTTTTTTTTTTTATATATAAAAGTTATGTTAGAAAAATCTCATTCCACGTTTTATTGTTTGAATTAATTACTTGAAAAAAAAAAAAAAAAACTTCAAACAAAATTTTATAATTTGTTGATAAAACTCCATTTCTTCTCATACTACTTTTAAATTTTAGAGAATTATATAGCCTACAGTAATATAAAAAAAAAATTCAAAGTTCTTTATTCAATAAACAATATTCATAATACATATAGGTCTAATTAATTTTTCATATAATATAAACTAGCTGCGCAGCTCGCCGTTGCCTCTCTGGATCACCCATATTTTTGAATAATTTTTTCAAAGTAGGTTCTTTCTCTTACCTATATATAGCGAGAAAGTATTGGATTCATTTCAAAAATTTGATGTCGAGATTTTGATGGATAGCCTATATACGTTTTTGAGGTCTCCGGAGTCTAAAAATTGGTTTTGCAACATGGTCTGTTTACTTTACTTACTCAATATTTTTCTGTTTTTTTAGATTTTCTCGAAATTCGCACCAACGATTTAGATTTAAATTCAAAAATCAATTATTCTTTAGATACTCTTGGAAATGTATATTCTCATTATGTCATTGAAATTTTATGAAGACTACTTTACTCTTGTACTTCATAGGAAAGATAGGAGAAATAGTTGCTATGGTACAAAAAAATAAATATTCTCCTACGTTTATAAATTTTACATCTTGAATTCTAATATGTCGGCGAAAATTAAATATATGTCGACACAAAAAATCTGGTCGGAAAAGCACAGTACACAACTATCGATTACCGAAGGGTAAGAGAAAGTTGTGTGCTGTGCGACCAGTCACATCAGATTTTTGGGCTTCTATTTATAGTCAGCTGGTAATTAAGTTTAACTATTTAAAAGATACTTTATAAATTTAGAATAACTAAATAAAATTTTTCATCAATTACTCAGGTACTCGTTAACTCTTATCTGTGTTACATAGTTGTGGCATCATATTTTGATATTAATTAATAAAAACTCTAATAGGAGCATTATAATTAATCCCAGAACAATTGCAGAAAAAATAAGTAAAAATATCACTTCTTAATATAGCTCGTTAATTTTTTTGTGTCGAGATATTTTATTAAATAAGAATTAATTGATTCCATTCTAAATGTTAAACATTTTTTTTTCTTTTTCAATATCAAAAGAAGGTTGGAATACTAATAGTAAAGCTCAAAAAAGAGGGATGAGAAAGCTCGAGAGCTGGCAATAAGCCAAAGGTGTATGCCCTTAGGGTTCTATTCTGATGAGGTTCGAACTTATAGACGATTATTAGTTTACTCTTTGAAATTTTAATGAAGCTGATGAATATTATTATTGGAGTTAAATTACTCTATCTAATTTGGAGTCAAAGACGAAGTGAAGATGTTTCCAATTTTATAACATAATAAATGTTATTTGCAATTATTTAAAGGATCTATGTACAGATAATGTTTATTTTTAATATTTACCTAAGAAGAAAACTTTTCGTTACAAAGTTTGATTTTATATTATTATTAAAATAACATAAAACTTAGGGTGGGCTTATATAAAATTTATTATCTCAAATGAAAATGGCCAAAATTTGAAAATTAAACACTCCAGAGAGAAAGTTTAACAATATTCAAAATTAATTAATTGTACCGTGTAAATCATTAAAGGGCAGAAAAAAAAAACAGGTTACTTTATATACTATTAATATTATACTAGGAAAATATTGAAATAAATGAAAAAGATTGATCTAATATTTTTTGTTTTTTACTTTCCCTATTTATGAAATATATAGAGAGAAAGTATTGCGATCATGTCAAAATTCGATGTTGAAATGTTTTGAAGACCCCTGAGTCCAAAAAAGTGGGTCCAGCAAATTGGTCTGTGTGTTTGTGTGTGTGGGGGTGTGTCCGTGTGTGTCTGCATATGTGGACATTTTTGAGCATGAAGGAAATCTGTCCTTCTAGGTGACGTATTTACTCCTAAAGTTGATAGAAATCTACAATTTTAGTGTAAGGAGTATATACCAAATTTCATCGACTGGCTGCTTGAGTTTTTAGGCAATCGTGTTCACACACACAGACATAATGCCGAAAATGTTTTTTTTTTTTTTTTTTTTTTTTTTTTTACTCAGGGAGGTCTAAAACGTGGATAAACATCAAAATCTCTAAGTCGAATTTTTTGACAATTACAATACTTTCTCTTTATATACTATACGAGAAAGTAAAAATTATCTCCAGGTTTGAACGGCACCATCTGACGATCTTATAACAACCCTTTTAAAATAATATTAAATATCTAACACGTAGGCTTTTATAAACAACTTAATATATCCTCTCTACCTGAGGATAATATATTGAATTATAAAATAATTCAATTTGATCAAGGAAAAAATACTCTTTATGTTATTTTTTCTCATATTTCTAATTTTTTTTTTTTTTTTTTTATTTCTTTTATTATTGAAAATCGCACAGCTTTTTATTTTCATTCTTGGTTGAATTTTCTCCGCTAGACAAACCATAAAATCAAATTAATTTTTTTTTCATCCTCCCCCATTTTTTCCCTCTTCTTCAATAAAATTGATTTATTCAATTCAACAGATTTTTTTTCCAAAGAATAAACAACTCATAATTTTTCAATGATAAATGTAATTCGAAAATAAAAAAAAAAAAATTAATTCCAGGTTAAATAATGATAACACTTCCTCTTGCTTGTTTCTAAACGTAACTTTGATTATTATAAGTTTTACTTTTTTTACGAGAAATCATAAAATTTCTGTAAATCTAAAATGGACCAGACTTTGATAATTTTTTATTCTTATGATGGAAACAGCAAAAGTTAATTTCTAGTAGCCAATAGCTTGAAGGTTTACTTTTTTTGTTATTCTGATCTTTGGAATTCAAACAAATATCATATAATATTCATTAGCGGAAAATTTTATTGAGGTCTGGCGTCTGTATTGCACAATTTAACAGTTTCGGTTTGACAGAAAACCATCATCATTCCGCTAATGAATATTATATGATATTTGTTTGAATTCCGAAGATCAGAATAACAAAAAAGTAAACCTTCAAGCTATTGGCTACTAATAATTTTTTATATTGATTTAGGCCTGATTTAATTTTAACGATGCAAAATATCTAAATCTTTTTTGTAATCCACTAATAAACTGGTTAAGATTACAACATTTCAATCGGTATGTAAATTTCGGCTTTTTGCAGTATTAAAATGAATAATAACCCTTTATAACACATAATGTCCATTTAAATAAATTATTGGCTATAAATTATTTATTTTCCTCTCTTTAATAGTTATTCACTAACACCTGATAATTGGCTAGCCGGCTCATTTATCCAGTTAACGTCAAGAGAAATGGCAATAGACAATAAAGCTCCTAAATCAAGTTGCCCAGAGGGGTAGGAGCGGCATACAAACCCCCCACCAACCGAATTGACACTTAAGTATGCAAGTCACACTGTTGTGTAGATTTGAACATGCCCAAATAAATAACTGCCTCGAGACGTGATTCTACAACAGAGAGAAACAATTATTTTAAAGAAAAAAATTTTCAAAAAGTATCATGAATGAAAAGTTAATTTTCTCTACAATAATTAAACTAATTATTAATAATAAAATATACAAATGTATAATTTGAATTTTACTGGAAATTAAACAAAATTATTAATTTTTTACTTTATCTTACCTCCCCGGCCCCCCCGGGCCCCCCCCCCCCCCCCCCCCCCCCCCCCCCCCCTCTTTTCCTCCCTCCCCCCTCTTTCCCCTTCCTCCTTTTTTTTTTTTTTTTTTATTTTTTTTTTTTTTTTAATTAAAATTTTTTTTTTAATTATTATTTTTTTTTTTCCTCTCCCCCCCCCCACCCAAAAAATTTACTCCACTTTTTAATATTTTAAAATTAAAAAAAAAAAAAAAAAAACAAAAAAATAGAATAATTAATTTTTTTTTTTTTTCTTTAATAACTTCTCCTTATTTTTTTTTTTTTTTTTTTTTTATGTTTATTTACTCATCAACTTATTGTTTTTTTTGAAAAAAAACCTCCCCGGGACTCCCACAAACAAACCCAAAAAAATTTCTCCCAAATTGGTTCGGTCTTTAAGGAGGAGTTCAGTCACATACACACGTACAGAAGAATTATATATATATAGGAAGTTTTTAAAAAATTTTTTTTTAAATTCTATATATATTAATATATATAGAGAGAAAGTATTAGTTTCATGTCAAAATTACGACGATAATATCAACAACTTCAATTTAAATATTCTTTAGAATTTTTCTAAATAGGAAGAAGTTTATACTTATTTTTCAATTAAATATTACCAAAGGGCTATTAGGGATTTAAATGTGAACAATTACAAAAAAGATTTGCCGAAATTGTCATTGTATAGAGAAGATACCATATGAATAAAAATTTGCATTTTTAAATTGAATTTTTACCCCTGTCCTTTGGAGTAGAGTCATGGCTTTAGCTTTATAATCCAAGAAACAAGGGTTCGTCTCCCACGCTCAGCGATATTAATTTAAATAAATATGGGAGGATAGCGATTATCATCAAAATCTAATTTTCCTTGTATGTTTAAAATAAAAAACAAAAAGTTTTTTGGAACATAATATTTAGTTAGTTAGGCTATCATTTCATGGTTAAGGGTTAGTAGTCTGCTTTCCGTCTGAGGCGATAAAAATCGTTTTTAGTTTATATTGGCTTGCAATTGACCTAAATAAATATACGCAGTCCTTATTCTTTGTTCATAGGCCTGAAGATGGTCAGATTCTTGACCAAAAATGGATAATTCAATCAATCGTCATTCAATAAAAATTTGCGATAATAATTTCCATATAATTATTTTACCTTGCAGTAACACCTGCAACAAAATTTAGTAAATTTCCATATCTTCATTGAATATATGTGCTCATAATTATGAAAGTAGTCAAAATTTTCAAAAAATGAATTTATAAGACATTTATTTCACAGAACATTATTTTAAACTCAATTCAAGCTAGTTTTTTTGATATCGTCAAAAATGAACCATTAGATAGTGGAATTCATTTAGTTTATGAAAGTGGTCTAACGAGTCAAAAACGTTAAGAAAATTTTGCTATCAGGCCTTTCTATCGAATGATGGGTTGATAGAAATGAAAATAAAAAAAGCAAATAATTTATACAACCCAAATCATTATAATGAATTGATAGTAAAGTTTGGAAGAAAAAATACATTTTCAAAAAAAAAAAAAAAAAAAAAAAAAAAAAAAAAAAACGAATGTCGTAGCCGGAATTTATTTTATTTCAACGAAACCACTCGAAGAGTCAACGACAAGAAGAGTAAGAAATACCCGACGAATCTCTCTCTTGACTGCATATTCAATGAATGGCTTCTTGAAAAATGAATATTCTATAAAACGATGTTCTATAAAACTTCTTGAGATGATTATAAATTTCACGTTTTGGATCTTCTACCTGGAAGGCCAAATATTAAATTTTTTTAATTGATTGAAGGAATAAGGATGTCACAGCGACTCGATGAAGGAGAGTATATATCAAGGGGGGATACAAGGGGGGTAAAGGGGGTAATTACCCCCCCCCCCCCGAGAAAAAACCTTTTTTTCGCAAAAAAATGTATTTTTAATGTAAAATTTTAAAAATTAATATTGGGGGGCCCCCCCAAAAAAAACAAAAAAAAACTCCACACACCATAAAAAAAAAAGGGGGGCCCCCCCCCCAACCCCAAAAAAAACCCCCCCCCCCCAAAAATTTTTTTCAAAAAAGAAGAACAAAAAAAACAAAAAGGGGGGGGCCCTCTTGGGGGGATTCCAATTTTTACCTTTCCCAAATTCAAACCCCAAAAAAGAAAAAACCCGGGGGCCCCAAAGGGGGGGGATGGTTTTCCTCTACTTAAAAATTTGATTTGTATTTATATTCTGGCAAACAAGTACAGAATGCGCCATTAAATTACCGAAATTAAGAAAAAATAGTGTACTGTGAGACGAGTCACACCAGATTACCCCCCCCCCCCGAGAAACACCTCTGGATCCGCCCTTGGTATATATTAACTTCAAAGCCGATTTTTGTTTAAATTTTTCCCTAACTCTCCTTCATCAAGAGTCACTGTGACATCCTGATTCACCTCTAGACCAGTTACGGAAGAAAAATATAAAGATATTTTGTGTTTACTATCATACCAGTTATATCCCTCTAGTTTTTTAAGAATCTTAAACTAGTAATAATAAAAGCCTAAAAATGGATTTCTTTTTAAAAATAATTAATAAATGTTGATGAATTATTTCATTAAAATTGTTTCTAATAAATCTCATTCTTTTTTATTTCTAAATTATTAAATTCTAAATTAAAATATCACATAATGTAAAAATATTTTTTATTTATTTTTTTATATCTTAATATCTCGAAACAATAAATATATGACCTAGACCACTTTCATAATTAAATTCTCAACCTGTGATTATGCACTTGAACCTTTATACCATTGGTGTTGCTAGCCTTAATTTTATATACCGTATACAGATTTATTATTATCACATTATGTAATTTAAAAAACTAATACATAGGCCTGCTAATAAATAGATTAAATATTTTCTATTTCATTACTATATATTTTAAACACTCCCTCTTTTGGGTAAACCTATAAGATTCTAATTAATTGCGAAATGAAATAATAATCTTTGATTACGTCATTATCCCCACCTAATCACTCATATATATAGATATATTTTTCTATGTGTTCTCATACCTGTTGTAACCTGTTCACAGGCCATGGTACCTGAGTTCAGCTCCTGCCTACCTTCAGTATAGGCGGAGATGCCAACCGAGTAACTACCTAGTCTCCACGTTAGTTGGCTTCAAATCCAAGTTGATTCATCTGGTAAGCAATTCTTCACATTTTTTTAAATTCTTATTGATCTTTAATTTTAATTTATTATTTAAATTATATATTCTCTAAAAAGAGAGTAAATGAAAACATTAATTTGTTCAAATTAAGCAAAATATTAGACATTAAAATAAGTTATGTTTTTTTTAAATATAAATTAATAAAAAGGCAACTAAGTTGAAGAACGTTTCCAATATTGTTACATATTTATTTCAGCCAAGAAATAATACTCTGAACGCTTTACCAATTAGCCGGAAACGTTTCGGTGCATTTATTATGCTCCATCTTCAATCCTTTAAACAATGTAGGCCTTATGTTGCTCAGAGTTGGTTCTGAAGATGGAGCATAATAAATGCACCGAAACGTTTCCGGCTAATTGCTAAAAGAATCTGAGTATTATTTCAAAAAAAAAAAAAAAAAAAAACGATCCAGTGCTTTTGAATAATCAGAATAATCATTTAAAAATTTCATTGAACCGGGTATAAGTTATTAATTAGTCTTCTTGTTGGGATAGCTTGCCATCTAAACTCTCTTCGTCTTTTTGTTTAAAAAAATGTAATTGTTTAAGATAGCAAATTTGCGAGATGAGTTTGTGTTTGATTGACTTTATCTCTTCATAAACAACAAACTGTCTAGTTAATTAGTATCGACACTATTACAAAATTATTTCACATATTTATAGTGATATTTTCAGGAGAAATGAAATAAATTGCAAAATTTTGTTTTTATTATAATAAATAGACGTAAAAATTCAAATTATTTATAATAAAAACATAAATTGCCTATAAAAAAAAAAACATCGCAATCAATAGACTCGACTTGTTGCCCATTTCTGATATTTATTGAAAATGTTTAAAAATTTTCGCGAGAAAATATACTAAAAGGATTTTTCTTTATTCAAAAGAGATAGCGAAGAAGGGCATATCTTAGCTCATAAATATCGGAAATTCCCATACTACGGTTAAAAAAATCGTTCCTTATTTTATAAACAGACATAGAAAAAAAAAATATAAAATGAACTATCTGTTAAATTCAACTGCTATTAAAATGATAATCTTAGTTTTCTTAAAATAATGGTTTTAATTGATTTAATCTTTAAGTTGATCGTTAGGAAAATTCATTTAGCACCCACCCATCGTGGATGGAAACTAAAATTTCCATAGAAATGGTCGGATTCTACCCCGCGGTGTATTAAGAGCCTTAATGAAGGCGAAGGTTGAGCCCTATGCTCATTAGCCTAAGGTGGTCTTTGCACCCTTTGCGCTTTTACGCCCTTCTCTTATGAAACATGGTTTCAATCAACACACAGCAAAAGATGAATGCTAATTATGCCGGATGGTTTGGCTTGGCAAAAAAAAAAATTCAATTCAGAAAAATATTATCCCTTATAATTTATACAAATAAATTATCCTCGTTAGTGAACTTGCGTCAGGGTAATAAATTATCGCAAAAAAAAAATTTGTTTGATTAATTAAATATTAGATTATCTTTATTAAAGAGAGTCTACTTTGCAAATATGAAAAAGAGTTTGTGATCTGGAATATCCATTGACTGTAAACAGGAATGACAGTAAGGTAGCCTCCTTGAAATCAAGTTAAAAAAAAATTGGCCTCGTCAAAGAGACCCTGACCTTCTCTGTAAATATCAAAACGATCTTAGAATTTCCCGCTTCATCTCATATCGTTTGAATTATAAAAATTTAATTAAAACTGTTCTTTGACTGACTGGATTAGACAGTGGCAATTAAGATGTCCAAATTGTATACAGATAAGATTTGAACTTATTCAAAAATTTGGAAATATAGTCAATTTATTTATTTTTTAAATTTCATTTAAGGCCATTTAGACCCCGTCTAAAGATTGGTAGCCAATCTAATTGAAATAATTTTTGTCGCACCTCTGAGCAATAGTCTGAGTCAATTTTTTCATCTTTTGATACTTTTTTAAGTGAGATAATTCTATCTATAATTTAAGGCAAAAAAAAAATTACTTTTCCCATAAAACTCAAAAAAAAAATTTGCTTTTTTTAAAAATAAAAATTAATATTTTATAGAACATACGAGGGGGTGTCAAAAGATAACAGGAATTATTATTTTTACTTTCTCTTAACTCTGTATATTTGTAATATACACGTTTTGAGGTCCCCTGAGATCAAAAAAAAAATTTGCAACATGGTCTCTCTGTCTGTCTGTCTGGGTATGTGTGTGTCTGTGAACAAAATATCTCAGGAACTAAAAGAGCTAAGAGGTTGTTTTATAAAGTTTATAAAGTTTTGTGTTATAATTTGTCAGAAACTAAATATACGTCGACACAAAAAATCTGAGTGTGAAGAGCACAGAACACAACTTTCAATTATCGAAAGTAAGTGAAAGCTGTGTGCTGTGCAACCAGTCACACCAGATTTTTTATAGTCCAAATGCTACATTAAAAGAGCAATTTTTTTTTAGGATATATGGAAAAACTTAATTATTTTCCTCATAGATTTTTAGAAAACGTATTTTTACTTTTTTAATTAAGAGTAATAAAAACAAACTTTAACAATAATAAACTTTCTAATGTTCATTTATTCACATCAAGACTTGTAAAGAAATTCCGACAATATTATAATTCAAAGATAACTTTATATTATATGCCTGAAATGATTTCACTTTGATTAAATGAAAAAGAGACCAGGAACTTGATATTAATTTAGAATGCAAATTTTAAAGACAGGGGGGATAAAAATTTTCCCACTTTGTCCATCTGAGGCGAATGAGCATTCAACCCTCTTCTCTTAAAGGGGCGAAGTCCTCGGTAATTTTGCAAACTTCTAGATGGTTAAAATACTTCAAAACAGACCATAAGTAGGTAGGGTAAGGCTTATATTAAATTCACTCTCTCTCTAGAAATTCTTATTTGAATAATCAAGTTTAAAGCTAAAGTTGTTCTTAGAGGTATTAAAAACTGATCTTGTTTGATATAATAAATAGTTGGAAATCAAAAGTGTTTGAAGTCAAAAAAGTTGTTTCATTGAATAAATACATTTTTAAATGCCTATATTTAGGTATTTTTACATTTATAATTTTGATATCAAATATACAATTTAAGGCACTTTCATTTCTAGGAAGGATATTAAAAATCCTAACAAAATTTAGACTTTAATTAACTGCGATAAAACACCTCACAATGAATACATAAATGATAACTAAAATCAGGAATCATAATGGAAAAGTGATTAAAATCTCTTTTGTATTGTATCATATAATCTAAACATTCGATCGACTGAAACCTTAATTTATAGAATAATACAAACTTTATTTTCCTTTTTACTTTCTCTTACATATATATGTATAAATAGATAAATAGTAAACAAAAAATCTGATGTGAAAAGCACAGAGCACAACTTTATATTACCGAAGATAAAAGAAAGTTGTGTACGACAAATCACATCAAATTTTAAATTTTACTTCTTGAATTCTAATATCTCAACCAAAAACATCGGAGTTGCAAAGGGCCTCACATTATTTTTGCGCAGAGTCGAGATGAAATCAAAAAAATGCAATGCGCCTCGCTTTTCTGAGTTATATAAAAGCGAGGAAATATTTTCATTTAAATAAAAGCCCTACAGAATTTTATTTGTTTCATATATCCTGGCTTTTATATAACTCAGAACAACTAAATATATGTCGACACAAAAAATATGGTGTGACAAACACACACTTTCAACTATGGGATGTAAGAGAAAGTTGTATGCTGTGCACCCCATCACACCAGATTTTTTTTTAAATACAAATTTTCTGTCACCCATCCATTAGTTTTTTTTAAACTTTTTTTTTTAAAATAATTTCCTGGCCCAATATCGTTTTAGAGATAAGCACAAAACCTACCAAATGAGTAGGCGCCTCTTTTTGCGGTGATTCGGAGATGTTGTTAAGTACAATGGATCTTCTCAACCCTAATCCTAGTTTAAGAGATCGAAATTTCCTTAATACCTATATTATACAAAATAATAGGAAATAAAATTTAAACCAAACCCCCCCAAGATAAGAACCTTAAAGTATCAGCAAGATATTCCAATGTAGAGATAGATGCAAAGGTCTTTAATAATATAACATAGCGGTATTTTATTCCAACTGGTCACTGTATATCGTTTCTTATGTCACTTATTTGGATTCTGAATTCCCCTTCTTAAATTGATTTATTTCAAAAATCGGATTTGTCTTTCTTAAATTCGCTATCCTAGAACAAATTACTTCATCCCTTTGATATTTACACTCCATTTTTCTTATCGTATAAAATTAGAAAAACTTCCCTCTTGAAAGTGAGAGGTTTTCTCGTTTTTCAACTAATGGTAGGAATTGGAAATATATTTGGACATTAAGTTCAGATCAGAACTCTCTCTCCACACCCTCTTTTTGCAATCTAAATCGCATTTGAAGCTTTTGATGGCAGCCTCTAGCTAGCATCACGTCCAGAAAGGGGGTAGACCCTACTAAACCCTCAGGGTACATCATGCAATTTATCGATTTAATATAGCTATATAAAGGAATAGTTTTTACAACTTGAATATTAAATACAATATACTATATTCACCCTGAAGATAATTAAAAAAAAACATTATTTTTTAAGTCTAAAACATCCCAAAAAATGGAAATCTTAATTTAACTTTCTTGAGTTAAATTTAAATAGGATGTATAGATACATAGGGGAGAGGGCGGGACATTGGGACACGAGGCACATTGGAACATTCGAATTTTAGCTCTACTAAATGTGCCCATTTTATTATAGAAAATGTTTTCTTAATAAAATGGGTACTTAATGCACCCTAACGGTCAAAGAGTACAACTCAAACTTTATATTTAGTAGAGCTAAAATTCGAATGTCCCAATTTGCCTCGTGTCCCAATGTCCCGGCCTCTCCCCTACTAG
>JAKCPI010019214.1:0-10901 GCA_023213315.1 Euborellia annulipes | reverse complement strand
ATGAAACATGTTAAATAATTTATAATTCATAAATATGAAAAATTTTCAATTATTTAAATTTAAAATTTCCGAGTCAAATTAAATGTGATTTTTCCTGGATGTTAGTGTGCCGCCCTCCCCCCAAAAAAAAAAAAAAAAAATTATAAATAAAAACTTTCGACAAAATACTTTACTGATGTGGAAGCATTCTAGCTCCATCTATTAAACTTAAGGGGGCAAGTTTGGAACTTGGGGCAACTAAATATATCTCGACACAAAAAAATCTGGACGGTACAGTACAAAATAAGAGAAAATTGTGTACTGTGCGACTAGCTTTTTCAGATTTTAAAATGAAAGATGTTGAAAATTTATTTTACTTTATGAATTAATAATTTGTTTTGAAATTATATTTTACTTTAGTTAAGGTAGGTAGGAGGGGAGGGGTTAAACTATTCCTGGATTATTTAATTAAAACTAGCCCCGGCGCCCGCCTGCGGCGGACCTAAGCTTTTCTTAATTATGAGAAGCTTGACGTCTAGGCAGGGGCTTCGCCCTCCTGAGACCCCCTCGCCTTTTCTTGATTATAAAAAAGAAATTATCATTACTATCCATTCCATTGCCTGCTTGAGGATTTGTTTACATTCATAGAATACATAAATATTTCTCTCTACATTTCCTATGGGAGAAATTGTAACTTTAGGAATTAATAATTCAAAAAGTTATAGGAATTTCAGAGTAATTTTCCTGTAATCCCTAGAAGATCCTCTTTAAGCATAAAAAATTTCGTTTCAAAAATTCCAACGGGAAGTTGCCCAAATAGAGCGTGACAGACAGACAAACGGACATTAGAAAATTATATAAATAGATATTTTTTATAACTAACAGCAGAGGAAAGGAAGTTTGAAACCCCTCTCCTTGGCTACGGCAATGGGAATGTATTATTATGATAAAAAATTTATTCCTCATTTCTTACGTTTTAGTTAAACGGACCCGTTCGTTTTCAAAAAAACAATAGGTGAAAATATTAATAATTTTCAAATGTCTGCTTGAGAAGTCTAACATTAAAAGCAAAAAAATTTTCGTTTTTCTCAGCGTTGTATTCAAATTGACTGCAATTTGGTTTTTCTCTGCTCGCATCTTACGAAAGTTAACTTGCCCCTTTCCATTCTTAGTAATGATAAACTTTCTCACCTAAAGTTGTCTTTTTAAGGTATTTGGGAATCGGGATTCCTGCTACATAAATATCATTAAAAGGCGAATCCTTTGCGCATATTCAATACGTCTTTAGAATTATTTATCATGGTTCTATTTTATCAGAAGGAATTGAAAATAATTCAAGCGCAACATTCTAAGTATATTGAAGAATCAAAAAAACACACACACAGTTGTTTCTATTATTATACTTCAAGTGCAAGAAATTGGAGTCTAAGATTTAAATACCCATGCAAGGGTTAAAACCTCTTCTGAGAAGGGATAGGGGACATTACGCGGAAAATGAGGGAAAGTAAACATTTCTAAGAAAAATTCATATTATAGCGAGTGAGAGTAAGTGGCTTAGTTCGAATTATAGAACGTTCTATCCCCCCTCTTGTTTTCAAAAATAATTCGAGTTATTGAGCTATCTAAATACAGAGCAGTTTTTCGATTTATCAAAGTTCACAGCTGAAGAGTTGGAATTATCGAAAAAATTCGAATTATCCAGTCGACTGTAATTCAAAAATTAAAAAGATAATCGCAAAAATGAAGTTTTTTTTTTTTAATATTTTGTCAAACTTTAGGTTCTATTTTGATAATTTTTCTTTGTCTATATAATTCGCAACTTTTCGCTATTCAACTTCAAAATAAAAAAAAGTAAAATGAGTTTTTTCCGCCCTCCCTTATATATATACATGCGTATATTAATATATCTCTCAGAATTTCCTAAAATTTCCGAGTTTTTATTTATGTAACAATTAAGAACCCTGTCCCACCTGGGTCTCGTGTCGCAATCAGAACTTCCTTGGCCAGTGTCAAATTAACCCTCAACTTAAATAAAAATTGAACAAAAATTCAATGAATAATAAATAATGAAGTATTCAAGAATAAGAAGAAAGTGAATAATATGCATTTGTATACATTTGTGGAAGGAGATTTGAAGGGTTAACTAGTGGCGGTTTTTTTTTTTTAAAGGGGGTAAAATTTTCAAAAAAAAATTAATATTCATTAAAAAGGCGTGACCAACTTTTCAGTAAATAATCGGTAAATATTTATTTATTTTTTTTGTAGTTTACTAACTAAATATCTCTATTGAAATATTTAGATATATTTTGTTTAGTAGAAAATCGCTTCTCACTTTTTACTTTTTTAAATAAAATTTCGATTCTTTATTTAAGTAAGATTACGATATTTGAATATAATATTTAGGTCATCCATTGTGTGTGAGTCTAATTTTGGATTAAAATCATGTTTCAAAAACAGAAAGATAATCAAAATGTGTTTTTTCCTGGCTGCCTTGTCTCGATTTCGTTATCAAAGATAGGTAAAGCTTACATGTTGGTGGTGAGGGTTGCATATTTGCTGGCCCATCTGTCTATATTTGGTTTATATTTTCTCGGACAAAATGGTCCTGTGTGGGTTGGGTTTCGAGCCACATGGCCAACATCCACCCCCGGCTTACGATCTCCCAATATTTCTTGTTTGTTGCTGATAACGTCATAAAGTCTAGGGTTCGACTCCCCTGAGAGACATTCCCCAGTATTGAACACTTTGCGTGGTCAAAAACTTAAAGAACCCTCTCTCTCTCCGATCTCTCTTGAAAAGCCCTCCAAGTCGAAAGAGGAGGGGTTAGGGGGAGTGGAACCCACGAATTCTAAGAGCTTACTGCTTACAGTTTGCAGCTTACAGCTTACAGCTTGGTCCTTTCTACAATTCACCAAACTACCACTCCTTGCCATCTCCACGCTATCTCTTTCTCTCTCTGATCGACTTTTCGTTTTATATATACAATGACCCCCTCCCTCTCATCAAAATTGTTACTATCTTTCTTAATTCTTACCAAAATTTTCATTAGATTCTTTTATTTATTTATTATAGACCTTTTTTTTATAAAAATTGAATTATTTACTGATTCTTTCTTTCTATCTTTAAATCTATATTTTTCCTTTAAAAAATAATTATACAGTATATGTATTGCACCTAGAAATTAAGTAGGTAATGTTAATAATTTAAAAAAAAATCTCGTGTGTCTAGTCGGATATCCTACAACTTTTTCCTTACATTCGGTAATCGAAAGTTGTTTACTGTGCTTGTAACACCATATTTTTTGTGTCTAGATTTAGAGGAAGGGAGGGTAATATGGAATACCATAACTTTTAGTGGTTATCGGAAGATGCTGCAAGATGTTAGAAAAAATATAGTCGAACTGAAACAAACTATTTTAAACACGTTCTTTTTTGGTTTTAAGTTTTAAAAAAATTTTTGGTACTGTTTTTTGGGTAAACAATAAAAAATGTCCGTTGGCTGGTAATATGGATCAAGCGGGTAATATGGAATAGGTATAATATGAAATACCTGTTGTCATCTAGGGTAATAGGGATTAGGTTTGCATTTTGAAAGAAAATCCCAATTAATCTTAGTAAAACAATGTATTAATTTTGGTGGGAATTTAAAAAGAATATTGAATATTTTATTTATTTATTTAGAATATTTAATATTTTTAAATAAAGAATTATATATACATGTGTTGGTCCATGAGGTAATTATGAAAAACATATAACCAAGTATTTAATATTTTTAATTTGTAATATTAATATAGGGCCTAAATAAAGAATTTTGTAAACCCTGAATTTATATTATAAATTCAGGATTTCATTTAGATATACTTTTCTACATAGTTTTATTCTTGTTGTTACAGGTTGAGAACGGCTCCAAACCTGGTCATCGTTCGTGCTTCATTCAGTTAAGCTGAGAAAGCGATTCCTCTTAGATGTGGTCCGAGCGCTCGCTGGTCGCTTTTAATTCCAGAAATCCTTCATTTGGTGAGTTTCTATTGACAATGTTACAATTCTAATTCATTTTTATGGCGGTGTTATCTCTATTTCGATCATAATGGCGCTTGGTTCCTTCATGCATAACATCGTTCAATTAAAAGACATATTATATAATACACGGGTATCGAATAATTTTTAAAATATTTTTCTCCAAAATATATTTTTTAATAAAGGGAACTGAAAAGAAATTCAATTATCTATTTTATAACAAATTAAAAGAGATAAAATATAATTGTTAAATTTTTAATACTTGTAATTCCCTCTTAATTCGTAATTTTTCAAACATAAAGGTAGAAAGGTGATATATCTATATATAGATCCTAAAAATGTTTTAATACTCTCCATAATTCTGGTGGGTTTTAATTTTGGATAAAGCCACAAAGAAAAAAAAACAAACAGTTTCGGTTGGGCATAAATAAAAATGCTGGCCATAATAGAAATAATGAAATTGTTAACCCCGCGATAAAAATAGTTGCGCTTGAGGTCCTGGACCTCTTCAGTTATTGCCTTATATAAACATTTTAATATAGAGCCGCAAAGCGGAGACTGGCTTGAGCATAATATTGCGTGCGTAAAAAAAATGTACTCATATTGAGAATATGACACAAATTGATACAAACGCAAGACGGAGAATATGGAGGAATTTCAATATCCCTGGCTGGCAGAGGGTGGCAGCCACTTTTTTCATTTCCGGCGGAAACAACACACACACACACACACCAAAACACCCTCACCTCTTCCTTGTCCTCAAAGGTGAACCCCCCTGGCTTGTGCAGGCCAATTGAAAATTATAGCAAAACCAGATTTATAAAAATTTTCCTTACTTGATTAGTAGACTATATAAATACCTGGTATAATAAAATTTACTCTTGCACAAATTAGGATATTTCATTTGAATAGAATTGATTAAATTATTCGATTGATTTTACTCTTCAGTATTCATACAACAAATATTTTGAATTTGTATACATGTATATTTCTAAAACACATACGAGTACATAATAATTATTACTCTTATAACAATTAGGTCTATCTATTTACCAGTTATATATATATATATATATGTATATATTATAATAAAGCCAATTAAGGGTTAAGGGGTAATTACCTCCCCCGGAGATTTGAGAAAAAATTTTTTTTGGGGATTAAATTTTATTTTTAATATAAAATTTTAAAAATTTATACTTAAAAATTTGATTTGTATATTTTCGGGGGCGGGGGGGCCCGAGCCCCCTCGGCCCCCCCTATATACGCCCCTGGGTTCAAGTTATTTTCAAAATCGATATCTTCTATATTCTAAGTTAAACTTTGAGACAAACACCTTAACTATGTTGAGGTTTGTTTACTTATATAAATAATTCGTGCAAAATTAACCTCAAATTTGATCACTTTAGCGGTTTTGAAGTTCATTTTCATTATTTTTTTTCCTAAAATTTAAATTCCTAAAATCTTAATTTTTAGGTAAAAACTTATATTTAAAAAAGTAGGTCCCGCAAAATGGTATGTCAGTAAACAAAATTCCACAAGAACGAAAACGAGCGAGGACGTTAAAATTTTATATTTAAGTTAGGTAGGTACCCCTCTGGCACCTAACACGAACCTTTTGAAGAAAATCGGCCAAAAAGTTGCCCGGTGGCAACTTTGCTTGTCATCCTTTTTTAAAGACTAATATTTTTAATTAATTGGCTTTGATTTTTTCATCTACTAATTCTTTTAGAATTATCTATCTGTGATTACTTCGAAAAGCATCTTTGAAATTTTCACGAATCGTTTAGAGTTTCAATCAAACGGACACTCGTTGAACTCAGACTCGGAAAGGTCACGCACGCTTTTTTAATATAAAAATACTCTGCCTCTATATATTATATGTTGTAAAAGAATCTTAGAAATGTTTATCATATTTCGCCTGCTTTTAGGGATCAGCCAGGTCTAATGTTCTTTGTTTAACATTATAAATGGGATCCTCTCTCCACTCTCATATATTTATTTCCCAATAGCGAGATGCGAAGCATTGAAACTTGCGCCACTAACTGATATAACTTGTGTATTGTATTTTTGTTTTAAATGAATTAAAATACATATATATGAAGCATGCGATTATCTTAAGACGATTATGAGCAGAAGGGCAACTTTCTCTCTATGTTAATAAAACACATTCATGTGCTGGCGGTTTTGTAATCTGATTCATTAGCCTCCTGTGGGGGTTGATTAATAAAATGTCAACTCAACGTTAATATTATATCCGAATAAATGTTGCTTGCAAACATTTCAGATTCAGTCTTACTTTCTGATTAAAGACAAAAATATATACCGGTAGATAACCAAGGAAATTTTTAAATTTTCATATCTTCCAATTTTTCATAAACCAGCTACTGGCATTCAAAATAATAATTATGAGGGAATATTAAGATTGTTCGGACATTAAGATTAAAAGCTAATTTTTTAATATGTTATTAATCACTATCACATACGAATAAAATATTATTTTGAAGCAGATCTGACGAAGGGTTATCGTATAATTAATTAATAAAAAATGGCAATTTAACATGTAGCCTATAAGAAATGCAGACGAAAAGGGCAAATATCGAATTATGTAGCCACTCCTGATAAAGATAAAAAAAAGTTCTATTTCTATCAATTAACTTCCTTAGAATACGTTAAAAATAAAACCAAAAGTTTCTGCCGAGGGCTTTTAAAGATATTTTAACAATACAAAAAATTCACGAAAATGTCAGTCCGTCATCAGTCCACCATACTTAAAAATAAGCCTGACTCAGACTAGTGCGGCAAAGTCGCATAAAATAAAACTCGTTTCACGCTTTCACTTTTTTCCATTTTACAATATTTTTTCTCGCAAATCGCCCATTGTGTCTAAATTGATTTGCATTACTCATTGTAATATTATAAATCAACTGAACACTATAGAGCAAGATCAACATAAACAGCTGTTAAATTCGATGTTGCCAGATCTATGTATATACTTAAGTCAAAAGTAATTTTTTTATTATTTTTGGTTATTAAATTATTAACTTAATCCAATTATAAATTATAATAGGTCTCGACTAAATTATCTCAGCCAAAAACATCGGAGATGCAAGAAGGGGCGCCTCGCATTATTTTTGCCTAGCGTCGAGGTGAAATCAAAAAAATGCGCCTCGCTTTTCTGATTTATATAAAAGCGAGGAAATATTTTCACTTAAATAAAACCCCTACAGAATTTTATTTGTTTCATATATCCTCGCTTTTATATAAATCAGAAAAGCGAGGCGCATTTTTTTGATTTCACCTCGACGCTAGGCAAAAATAATGCGAGGCGCCCCTTTTTGCATCTCCGATGTTTTTGGCTGAGATTTCACTTCTTTTTGTGAAATATTACATGAAAATATTATTTATTAATTTTTGTTTATTAAATATTAAGTTATCCCATGAATAGATCTTTTAATATGCATTCCAAACAGTAAAAATTAAATACATCGTTTGGTATCCATTCGAAATGATAAACATAGGATTTCACCAAATTTTATAAAATTTTAGGATTTTTATTTTTGTTATGTTAGTAGGATGTAAATACATCGTGTGGTATCCATTCGAAACGATAAACATAGGATTTCACCAAATTTTATAAAATTTTAGGTTTTTTATTTTTGTTATGTTGGTAGAATGTAAATACATCGTTTGGTATCCATTCGAAGCGATAAACATAGGATTTCACCAAATTTTATAAAATTTTAGGTTTTTTATTTTTGTTATGTTGGTAGAATGTAAATACTTCGTTTGGTATCCATTCGAAACGATAAACATAGGATTTCACCAAATTTTATAAAATTTTAGGTTTTTTATTTTTGTTATGTTGGTAGAATGTAAATACATCGTTTGGTATCCATTCGAAGCGATAAACATAGGATTTCACCAAATTTTATAAAATTTTAGGTTTTTTATTTTTGTTATGTTGGTAGAATGTAAATACATCGTTTGGTATCCATTCGAAGCGATAAACATAGGATTTCTCCAAATTTTATAAAATTTTAGGTTTTTTATTTTTGTTATGTTGGTAGATTGTAAATACTTCGTTTGGTATTCATTCGAAACGATAAACATAGGATTTCACCAAATTTTATAAAATTTTAGGTTTTTTATTTTTGTTATGTTGGTAGAATGTAAATACATCGTTTGGTATCCATTCGAAGCGATAAACATAGGATTTCACCAAATTTTATAAAATTTTAGGATTTTTATTTTTGTTATGTTGGTAGAATGTAAATACATCGTTTGGTATCCATTCGAAACGATAAACATAGGATTTCACTAAATTTTATAAAATTTTAGGTTTTTTATTTTTGTTATGTTGGTAGAATGTAAATACATCGTTTGGTATCCATTCGAAACGATAAACATAGGATTTCACCAAGTTTTATAAAATTTTAGGTTTTTTATTTTTGTTATGTTGGTAGAATGTAAATACATCGTTTGGTATCCATTCGAAACGATAAACATAGGATTTCACCAAATTTTATAAAATTTTAGGTTTTTTATTTTTGTTATGTTGGTAGAATGTAAATACATCGTTTGGTATCCAGTCGAAGCGATAAACATAGGATTTCACCAAATTTTATAAAATTTTAGGTTTTTTATTTTTGTTATGTTGGTAGATTGTAAATACTTCGTTTGGTATTCATTCGAAACGATAAACATAGGATTTCACCAAATTTTATAAAATTTTAGGTTTTTTATTTTTGTTATGTTGGTAGAATGTAAATACATCGTTTGGTATCCATTCAAAACGATAAACATAGGATTTCACCAAATTTTATAAAATTTTAGGTTTTTTTATTTGTTATGTTGGTAGAATGTAAATACATCGTTTGGTATCCATTCGAAACGATAAACATAGGATTTCCCTAAATTTTATAAAATTTTAGGTTTTTTATTTATTGTTATGTTGGTAGCACTCCTTATCACGTTAATCTATTTCTATCTGAATGGATCTATCCTAAAAAATTTTTTGTTCCATTAGGGATGAAAATTACTAATAATAATATATATGTTCCTAGATGACGTCATCAGGGAGCAAAATAGTTAGAATTGTCTTTTCGCCATGTTAAAGATAGGACAAATTTGAAATTTTGAATACCTCTCAAAAAGTCACTTTTGATCCAAAATGAAATTTTATATCAAAGGTATCGGGTTTTTGATAGTATCTATTTGTATTTTAAATTTCATCCTAATCGGTCCAGCAGGGAAACCTGTAGCTTTGTCTAAAAATTTGAAAATTGAAGAAAAGAATGAAAAAAAAAAAAAAAAAAGAAAAAAAAGAAAAAAAAAAAAAAAAAAGGAAAAATAAGAGATAACTTTTGACCTTCCGAAATCGGCAAAATCTCAACTTTGAGCCTCTGCCATTCTGTTTGGCACTGGAATTTTTTTTTGAATTCGTGCTCAAAATAATCCTTATTTATTCTAGTTATATCACTCTCTCTCTTTCTCTCTCTCACTATTATATTTAAATTATTGTAAAATGTTCAAAGAGAACAACTGTTCTCAGAACAAATAAAGTTTTTCATTCATTCATTCATTCACTTGCAAACATTATCGTCTGTCTCTCCGCCTTCTCTCATAGGCCTAATGTTAATTTCCTATAGGGATTTGTATGTTAATTTCGATTCAAAAGGGGGTCCCCTTTGGAACTTTTTACGCATTTAAAAATTTTTTTTCCAATTCTTATGAAATTTTGTATTTATTTACGATTCTATATTGTGTATAAAATGTCCAAATATGAGATTAAAATTTTGAAAAATAACCATAGTTTATTTGAAGCAGTCAACATTTAAAATGCAAGTTTGAAACTAAGGTGCTATCGGAAACTAAATATATCTCGACACAAAAAATCTGGTGTGACCAGCACGGTGCACAACTTTCTCTTACCGAAGGGTAAGAGAAAGTTGTGTGCTGTGCGCCAGTCACACCAGATTTTTTACTTGCTCGGCGACTTTTGATATTCTTAAATAATTTCGATAGGATTATCTCTCGCTTGAAAAAAAATTCAAATTATCTAATAAATATTGAAATATAAATTATTTATTTATTAAATAATAATAAACTGGAATTTCATTGTTTTCTAACAAGACCTTTGCATAAGGCTAAGGCCATAAAAATTTAATTAATGATTTTATAAAATAATAATTACTTTAGATAATAAATATATTCCTATTAATTATTATTTGTTTTTTGTATGACTACTTAGTAATAATAATTAGCTTTTCATAATTAAGAAAAGTCAAGAGTCCGCCGCAGGCGGGCCCGAGCCAGCTGGCGGGAGCCCAGGGGGGGGCGTAGCCCCCCTTTCCAGACGCCAGCCCGTTTCTCATAATTACGAAAAGGGGATGGTCCGCAGCAGGCGGGCCCGAGCCAGCTGGCCAAAAAAACTTAAAGAAAAATATTTAATATATAGGGTAAGATAAAGTAAAATGGTTGATGAAAATAACATCTGAGTACCTTGAAATTCATTGGTTCCTTTCAGGGTCGTAGCTTGCCCTAGATGGACCCTGTATCAAAATTTGAGGGGGGCACTTATTCCTAAATTTTTTTAGTGAAATCACAATAATTTTTCCACTCATTTTTACTTTCTCTTACCTCTATATATATGTTAATATATAGAGAGAGAAAGTATTGGATTCATGTCAAAAATTCGATGTCGATATTTTGATGGATATACACGTTTTGAGGTCCCCTGAATCAAAAAAAGTGGTTTTAGCGGCATGGTCTGTCTGTCTGTTTCTCTGTGTGTGTGTGTGGGGGTGTGTTTGTATGTCTATCTGTCTGTGAACAAAATATCTGAAGAACGGAAAGAGCTAA
Source organism: Euborellia annulipes (assembly GCA_023213315.1). NCBI lineage: Eukaryota > Metazoa > Arthropoda > Insecta > Dermaptera > Anisolabididae > Euborellia > Euborellia annulipes. Next base: position 45 of record JAKCPI010019214.1, on the reverse strand, counting down.
GAGGTTGAAATTTCATATTTAAGTTAGACGCTCCCATGGGACGTG
>JAKCPI010019213.1:0-10806 GCA_023213315.1 Euborellia annulipes | reverse complement strand
AAAAAATCTGGTGTGACTGGCGCATAGCACAATAATCCCTCCTTACCTTCCGGTAATCGAAAGTTGTGTACTGTGCTTGTCACACCAGATTTTTTGTGTCGACATATATTTAGTTTCCGACAGTAGGGGTACAATTGAATTCAAGATGTAAAATTTATAAGTATGGGAAAATATTTATATTTTGATACCATGGCAACCATTTCTCCTATCTTTTCTATGGAGTACAAGAGTAAAGTGGTCTTCAGAAGATTTCAACCCCAAAATGAGAATATACATTTTATAGAGAATCTAAAAAATAATTGATTTTTGAATTTTAAAAAAAATCGTTGGAGCAAATTTTGAGAAAAATCGAAAAAAAACTGAAAAAGTGAATCAGTAAAGTACTAGTACTCTTTGGTCGATTTTGTTCAAAAGCTTCGTGTCACGTCCCATGGGGGTACCTAACTTAAATATAAAATTTCAACCTCCTAGCTCTTTTCGTTCTTGAGATATTTTGTTCACAGGCAGACACATAGACACACAGACACACACACAGACACACAGACAGACCATGTCGCGAAAACCACTTTTTTGGATTCAGGGGACCTCAAAAACGTGAAGATCCATCAAAATCTCGACATCGAATTTTTGACATGAATCCAATACTTTCTCTATATATTAACATATATATAGAGGTAAAGAGAAAGTAAAAATTTATAAACATAGAAAAATATTTACATTTTTCCTATGAAATACAAGAGTAAAGTGAACTTCAAACAATTTTGAGGGCAAAATGAGAATATACATTTCAAAGAACATCTAAAAAATAATTAATTTATGAATTTTAAATCAAAATTGATAAAGCCTATTTTAAGAAAATTGAAATCAGTAAAGAACTAGTACTCTTTGTGCCATTTTGTTCAAAAACTTTGTGTTTCGGTTGGTATTTGGTATCCAAATGGCTTAAATAAAAATAATCGGACTGCCTGGGATCCGAACCCTCGACCCTTGGTAGTTTTTCCCCTACAATACAATTGTTATAAATAAATAAAAAAGTTTTTACTTTTATTCCCTTGAAAAGTTATTCACTTTCCATAAAATTAACAATTCTTTATTCTTTTTTTTTCCAACAAGTCATCATTATAATATGAATTGAAATTCTTTTCTCATGAATGGGGGCATGATTAAGTGGACCACAATGTCCGCTCCTCTATCTCTCTCTCTTTTAGTGACTAAATGGAAATAAATCACCTTCTCTCTCTTAATGATAGATGGTGGGAGAATTTTTTTTTTTTTTTTTTTTTTTTTGTTTAAATCAATAAATGGAATGCCGAGATGGATGCTGCGTGTGAATGGATGGACCAAATATTTATCCTTGACCAGCAGAGAGCGCTCTCACTTGGTCTATTATTTGGTTTGTTTTTTTTTCACTCTGGATAAATAAACACTCTTGAATTTCTAAAATAAATAAACGCGTCTCTCTATCCGCGCTTGTAACAATAAATAATAATCAAAATGACATTATTATTAACATCATAAAAAAGAAAAATGTAAAATATTCAGTCTCAGAACTAGCATAATTTTTAATAAATTGTTGTAATTCGTTAAGGTAATAAAGGATTTCTTATCTGTCCGAAATATTTATTATTCTTATGCCTTGTTGACAAGGGGATTAACCCAGAGTCGCCCAAACAAGTACGAGACGCCGGGCTTCTAGCTTTAAGAAGGCCCGAATTAGTCGCCTCCTCTAATTGTGATTAAATCCGCCTATCCAAGAATGCATTGGTTTTTATATTATTTTTAATAATTCTAACTTCACATTCACACGACGGAGGAGAGGGGGATTAGACTTTAAACATAACTGCATATAGCTTGCTGCAGGGCCGTAGCTCGAGGGGTATGGGGTCAACCCTTCCACACCCTCGAAATCCATAAAATATTATACATATAAATAGAAATATATAATTTTGTAAACTTCTGAAGATGACACACATCGTGTCGAAATGCGTATTAAGTCAATAAAATGAATTGAAACAAATAACCTTGTGTACAATTTATATTACCTATTTAAATATGTTTCTATGTTATTTATAGTATATAACTTGCTACTTTATTATTTTACTATGTTATTTATATGGATTTTGTATATATGTATGTGAAGGGAATGACTGAGGGGTCACTCCTAATAAATAAAAAAAAAAAAAATATGTTTCAACTAGTGCTAACGGTCGCCAGTATCAATTTAAAAAATATATAATGTTAATACTTAAACTTTGTGAGAAATTAGAAAAAAATTTTTGAAGAAAACAAAAATGGAACGTTTTTTTGTCAACAAAAGCCACGTTTCTATCATAGATTGGGATCATCCAAACAATAAAAAAGTTAATATTTATCTCTATTATGTTGCATAAGACGCTAATACCCAAAAAGTATTATAAATTTTTCTCTTGAGCTGAAGATGATTCCAATCTAGGATCGAAACTTTTGTTTTCAATAAATAATGTTAATTGAAATTATTTGTTATTTATCATCATTAACTGTTGGGCATAATTTTATATTAATTTAGGGTGAAGAGATCCGCGCTAATTGTCAAAAAAAAAAAAAAAAAAAAAAACTCGCCTTCCTAAAGATTTTCTGGATACCTTGTGGACTTAACGAAATAAAATAGTAGCATAACAGAAAAGAGCAAAAAGACTATTTGAAAAATAAAACGGAGGCTGAGATGCAAAGATTAAACTATCCCACTTTTTTTGGTAAATCGAAAAAAAAAAACTATTAATATACATATTCAATTTTGCAATAAAAAAAAAAAAAAAAAAATAGCTCAAAAACAAAAATGCCCTTGCCGAGTTTGATCAGGTTGAGATACAGTAAAATAAAATAATTTTAACACCATACAATGGATAATGAAAGTTTTGCAAACAAAGGCATATTTCATACTATTTTTTATGGTAAATATACAATTTGGAAAGATAATAAGTTCAAATTCAGATTCCCCGCCACCGAATTAGTAGGTCACGATCTCTAACTCAATTTCCAAGGGCAGTTTTGAATTTGAGCTCCACATCTATATTTAAGGCCCAATTTTCATAAAAATCAAAATTGAGAATTTTGAGTGTTTTTTAGCAAGTGATATTTAATCAGTATTTTAAATTTCTGCGGTCTTTAAAAATGTAAACCTTTTCGTTATTAAAACTAACTCTATTGATTGACGATTGGCAGGACCAATTATGTCTACACGAAAGCATCTGGTAGGTGGATATAACGACTAGAGAAAAAAAAAATGAATATTGACAGATGATAATTAAGATAATGTTATGTTTTTGATTTTGGATTGATAATTTCGTTACAATTTATGTAAAGATTTTGATATTGATTGGAAGGGCGCTGGTTGATCTATTTGAATTGGGATTGTGAAATTGGACAGCAACACCCAAGAAAATTGGAATAATACGTAATAATAAATAAAGAGATGTCCCGAGGCTTCATTTGCTTGCTTATCAATTGCAGGCGTGGGAGGAGGAAGTCCATTCACTTGTCGGATTATAAATCATTGAAATGAAATTGTGATTCTAATTCAATTCAATTATATATCAATAAGTTTGACTTTTTGACCCGGCTTTAACATATTCATCCAAAAATACTTTTCTGACAATCCAGTGGGCGTCTAAGAACAGAATAATTTGTATCGGGATATGCAAATTGAACAGGAGATCATCGATGGAGAAACTCTAGGCCTATTTAATTCTCATGCCGAATTCCAGAGAAATGGTTTTGGCTTTGAAATTTTCTATTATGAAAAAAATTAAGGAATGCTAAACAACCAGAAGCTAATGCTCTAGCTCTGAGCCATCGGTCAAGGGAGTAAAAATTATATTGTTAGAAATTATAAAAAAATATTTTATATTTGACATTTATACATTTGTGAGTAAGGATCACCTCTCGGATCATCCGAACCCCATCGCCCACCAAAACAATAGTTGTCTCTTAAGAATAAAAGAACGGAAAATATAATATAAATTAAAAAAAAAATTCCTTAATGAAAATCTGCATCTTAAAATCTGAATTTTTTTTTTTTTTTAGAATTTTTCCTCATACTAACATGTAAGTCAAGGAAGAAAGCTATTTAAAAGAAACCCCATGCGTCATCTAGTGAGTAGCAGGTGATTGGTGAAAAATCAATTTGTAAATCTTAGGACAATAAAAAAAATTTAATTTGGTACAAGAAATGTGGAAAATAAATCAGAAAAAAAAAAACGATTTTTGTGTAAAGACTTTTCTCAAAATTTGTTGGCTGATTAAATTAGTCCCCTAAATTCATAGTTCCTTAATAATGCACGTTAAAAGTATTTTAGAAAATAATTTTTTTCTCAAATATTTATTTCATTTAAAGGAAATAATAATTCATTAAATTATAAATTAAAATTTTTTAAAATTTATTCATTGGCAAGAAGAGGAGGGGAGTTAATCAGATAATCTGAATCGTTCAAAATCTTCCCCCCCTCATCCTGAAAAAATTTATGACTACCGAACTGCACGGACAAAATATATAGGTATAATTTTTAATTAAACTCAAACCAAAAACAAGATGTACAAATTTCAAACCAACTACGAGACTAGGGACAAATTATTTAAATTGAATTGGTAAGCCTTGGCTCTAGTTGGAACTTAGGTAAAATTAAATTAAATTAATAAAAATCACTAGGTGATATATTTCAATATATTTATTTATCATTTTAAACATTTATAATCATATATTTATACATTATATCGTTAACGATAAATAAATTGAAACATATCACCTAGTGCAGCGTTTCCCAAACTAGACCCACCTTATAAAAAAAAAAAAAACATTTATTTACAAAACAAATTTTGTTTTTTTTTATAGAAATCAAGTTATTTCTTTGTATAAAGCTAGAGAACAAATACACACTTTACCATTATTCATAGTTCAAAAAATAATAGTCGTAAAAATTTTACAATTTTTGTTCGCAACCGGTAAAATTTTTTTACAACCCGGTGCGGGACCCACACTTTGGGAAACGCTAATCTAGTGTTTTATTTATTAATTTTATTTAATTTTACCGACAAATTATTTTTAAAAAAATTAAAATTTTTAAAAAGATAGTCTATAACAAATAAATAAGCCTAGATACATAATACATATTGGTATAATATACGGACATCCTTATGTTTTTATATTATTTTTAGAGATGATTTATTGGAATTTATTTTCAGCACGGCCGGAGGGTCCGAGAAAAAAGGGACTCATTTGGTTAACGCCCAATCAACCTATTGTCTGCAAATGTAATGTTAAGGCTAGGTGGAAATTGAAAAAATAAAGATTCATAGTTGGAATATATTATCAACTAGGTAGGTACCTGCACAGTATTTCATTAAATTAAATGGTTCATTTAATTGATATAATTTAGCCTTAAAACTCATCTAATTGAAGATAATTACAGCAAAGTATAGTAATTATTATAGGTTGAGTGGTTTATAAAAATAATAAAAATAACAAGAAAGCTTAATAGGTAGCTAAAAAAGTTTAACTTCCGGTTGAAAAGAATTAATTGGTTTTGCAAGTTTAAGTTCAAATTTGAGTTAGTAATTTTTGCGTAATAATTAATTAAAACAAAGGGAGACTTTTTTTAATTTTCCATACACATCGGCAGATCCTTGGTGCAACTCCTCCCTTTTTCGCTTATTTAAATTAATATAAATATCTATTTGGTTATAACGTAATGTTTTTCTTTTACAACGGTTTATATATGAAAATAAATCAGCCATTATGTCCAGTATTTAAAATAAAGGCCAAACTAATTTCTTTTTTAATTATTTTGTTGTTTAAGATTCATGTTGCGAGTTATAAAATTGAAATGAAAGAATTTCATTGACTTTTAAATAAATTAAGATACATGTATTGTAGAGTATAAAATTGTATAAAATACTTATTTTGCCTGTAAATACTTAAAAGATATTCACATAGTTAAATGAAAAAAAAAATGGGAGGAAAAAAATATTTTAGATTTATTATATTTCATTTTTAATTGAAAATTATTGCTGTGCGACTCACATAAGAAATATCAGATTTGATAGACCACTACCACTTATTTTGTAGATATTTCGATTGGCATAGCTCCTGGTCAACTTTAGTATAAATGATGAATGACCTGTGTCAAAAAATAATTTTCTGAAGATGATAGTCGAAATATCTACAAAATAAAAAGGTATGAAAATGGTCCATCAAAGCTGGTGCCTTAATATTCCTTCTGTATCGTCCAGATAATTTCCAATTAAGAATGAAATATCAATACGAATATGGGTTAAGTTAGTGATGAAAATAATATATGATTAAAAAAAAGTATTTTTGATATTCTTTTGAAATTAAAAAAAAAAATTTTAATCATGATTGTCCGCAAAATTGAAAAAAGGCAACAAACTTGCAAAATTTTCCCAATCAAAACAAGTCCTACGATTAGCGATTATATTTCAAAAGATTTAGCTCTTTTTATTTTCGCAGCTCAGAAAGTGTTAAAGAGTACCAAAAACTGATCAAAATATTGATCTCTGAAGCAGGAATATTAAACTTTATAAAATTGTAAGGTAGAGAAAATTGATTGTTTTTCAAGTTGACGTTTCGGTCACAAATCATTATGTTGACCATCAATTGTTTCAGATATTTTATAAAAATTTAACCAAATTTCTCATCAAGTGCTCAAACAGATTGAAATACAAAATCGAATATTCGATTAAAAGTATTAGTTGATTATTGTTACAAAAGAACAATATCTCTAAATAAGTAAAATTGTTAAGATTAAAATACTCTCATTGCATTAGAGGGTGTGTCGCTAAAAACTACTTTAGCTAAATGTTTTTCAAATGAAATGAAATTATTTCTTTAAGTTTTTAATAATTAACTCTTTGAATTTGTCAAAGATTATATATGAGAATAAGCTTATATTTAATTTAAAATTAAAATTAAAATTAGTTCTCACCAAATTCAGGATTTATGGTGTAAAATCCGCCACCACAGGGACAGCGTCAGAGTGTTGAGTCGGCTTCTCAGTCATTTATGGTTATAGGTGGAGTGCCTGGGTTGTTTGTTAAACCTGTAACAACAAGAATCAAACCATGTACAGTGAGAGACAATATTAAGTCCCACCCATGCGTTTTCTACTTGTGAATATTTCAGTGTTTTTAAAAAATTATTATATATTTTCTTATTATATAGAGAATTTTTAATCGAAACTTTCATGGTTAAAATTTAGAAAATTTCAAATAAAGATTTTCATTTTCTTTTATAACAACAATGAAATAATCACAAGGAGAACCGCCTGGGTGGGACTGTACATAACAAGAGCGGATCCAGAGGAGTTTCTAGGGGGGAGGGGGTAATATGGTGTGACTGGTCGCACAGCACACAATTTTTTTCTTACTTTCAGTAATTAAAAGGTGCATTCTGTACTTGTTTACCAGAATATATATACAAATCAAAATACCCCCTTGTATCAGCCCTTGTAAGGCGGTGGAAAATTCTTAATGTTTGGATATCAACCAAGGAAGAGGAATTTTTGGATTGTCCGTCCACAAAATTGGACGTTTCAGCACGAACCCCAATTTCCAACAATATTAAGGGAAATAAAAAAAAATTAATTTAATTGAAGTTGATGTTTATTAATTAATAGCCTCGGCGCCCGCCAGCTGGCTCGGGCCCGCCTGCGGCGGACTCTCGCCTGTTCTTAATTATGAAAAAAAAAAATTATTACTATTCCAATCTAGTGCCTGCTTGAGGATTTATTTACATTCATAGAATACACAAATGGAAATAATCTTCTATATATATACTAGCGGAGTGTCCGTCTGTCTATCTGTCTGTGTTTCTTCCAACTTCCCGTTGGAATTTTAAAACGAAATTTTGCAGTTTTATAGAGGACGTTATGGAGAGTCCAGGAAAAATACTCGAATCCCGAAATTTCCATAACTTTTTGAGTTATAAATTCCTAAAGTTACGATTTCTCCCATAGGAAATGTATAGATAAACCTATGGATTCTTTTGAATTATATAAATAGATTTTTATTTAGGAATTGATTATGACTTAGGTTTTGATAGCATTTTTTTTTAGACCTGATGGTGGTTCAGTATGTATCCGAAACTGCTAAACACTGGCAATGTCAATCGCCGGTCTTCATTAATAGCTTAGTTTTTGTTTTCATTTAGAAGTAAAAGGAAGCCCATGGCCAAAACCTGCTGATACTGATAGCACACATTAATATTATATCAAAACAAATAAATAACTTTTCATTTCATCATATTAGGAAGCCTTCTGAAGTAGTTAAAATAGTAACTTAAAAGGAGATATTAAGATGAAATATGTGGTCGCCATATTAATCAAATTTCAGTCGAACGATGTTCACGCACCGCCAATTGAGAGATGAAAAAGAGAGAGAGATAGAGAGATGCTGCGATACAACATGCGATGCTGCCATATTTCCATAAGAAAGAGAAAGAGAAATAAATTGTCGGCTTCTATGTCGGCAAAATTTTTCAACCCTAATCATTAATTTTAGATGAAATATCCTGGAATGAATCGCTCAACAATTTAATTTCTCTCTCTTCTTTTTTTATCGTTTCATATACAATATTTTTTTTTTTTTTTTTGTTGAAAGATTATCATCTCTTGTTGAAGATTTGCAACATCTTCTCTGTTTCTTTCTTTAATTTAATGAATATGCTAATTTTAAATACACAAAAACAATTGTGTTGCAGTTTTAAAAACAAGATTTAACAATTTATTTATTTTATAATTGTTTTTTGTTTTATTAATAAATAATTATAAAAAGAATCCCGAATCATAATTTTGTTGACAGGTAATAAATACTAAAAGAATTTGATATAGGTAATGTATAGGGAATCCTTATTAAGGATGGATAAAAATTTTCCATTTTGCATATATTCATAAATTTCACGTCTTTTAATTCTTTGTTACCTTATGGTAATTTATATTTTTTTTTTTTCTTTGAGAATAGTCATGGGAATTTTTTTTTAAATTAATGACCTAAGGGTTCATTTTTTTGAAAAAATTTAAACGAATTGAGAGTCTCAGGGCAGAGAGAGTGTCTTAAAATAACATAAGCAATGATGACTAAGGGGTGTCGATTATGAAAAATAATCGAATAATCCGATTGGGCCCGGACGTACGAAAAAAATAATCAAATTTTTTCCCCTGTGGAAAATTGGAAAAAAATTTTTTTCCTTCCCGTAAAAATCACTTTACCTTTTTTTTTAGAGAGACAAAATTTAATTTTTGCCTCCCTGCAGAAGGAAATTTTTAAAATCAAATCATTTGACCTTTTTTTTTTAGGGTACAAGCAAGTCTCATCCGAACTTTTGAAAAGCATTTTTTCAAAAAAGAATCCGATTTTCTTTCTTTTAATTTTAATAATCGATTATTTTTTAAGAAAATAATCGGTGAATAATCGATTAAGAAATATATATAGGTCTCAAGAGGAAAAAATACAGGTTATATTAAAAAAATTTTTTGCCTGTAGAGATTTAATCAGGTTTCAAGGGACATTACAGCCAGGAAATTAAATAAAAATTTTGCTTATAATTTTTTATTCCCCGACGTTTATATTTATAAATTTGCCCTGATGAAGGTCGTGTGATTGGCGACCGAAACGTTGGCGAATAAAAATTTAAATAAAATTTTCATTTAATTTCCTGGCTGCAACACTCCTCGAATCCTGACAGGTATTATAACATCTTATTATTATTATTTTAATATTATTATTATTATAAGCCGACCCCGCACTGCGGGAATTGAGGCTAAGATAGAAGAAGATTTAGATACCAAATGAATAATTAAATGTCCCTTACCCCCTATACCGTATAAATGGTAATTAAATAATGAGTATCGTTAAAAGTCAAAATGGCCTAAGATCCAGAAAATACTTGAGAAAAAAGAATGGAAATAATTTTGAAGATCGTCTTTGAAAATATAAAATTTTAATACTGGTTGTGGAGATATACACCTTGAAGGACAATCCTATTTTTAAAAGTCAAGAAAATGAATAACTAACTCATTTATTAAAAAAAAAAAAATAATAAAAAAATATTCATAATTTATTATGAATATTATATAAGAAATTGACGAAGCATATTTCTAATACTATTAATTAATTAAAACAGCACATAACTAATCGATTCAAATGATTTATTTGTAATATTTGTTATTTTTTATAATAAATATTTTTTCTTTTATATTCTGTTTAAATTTAATGTGATTTAGGAAAAAATAAGGCAGTGAAACGCTAACCATAGACTAGTTGACCTCAAAAAAAAAAAATTATAATCATGGAGGTGTCATAACAGCAAAAGAAAAAAAATCCAGTGACGTCAAATATTTTGCGAGAAATATTCATTTAAAATTTTCTTATTATAATTCAAAATTATTTTAACATTAATAAAAAAAAAAAATCTGGTGGACTGGTCCTTCGGTAATCGAAAGTTGTGTTGCCACACCATATTTTTTTGTGTCGAGATATATATTAGTTCCGCCGATATATATATATATTGAGGGTGGGCTTGCAGGTGTAGCGGGCTAGGGTGTCGGCTTTCTACAAAGAAGATCTCTTCGTTCAAATCCTGGGCGGGAAGGATTTTTTCATTAAATAAAAATATTTCTCTATTAAATCAAACTTCTTTTTCGCAAAACGTTTCGGCCAATTTTTATTATGCCATCTTCTGTTGCATAGGAGTTTTTTTAGCAAATACCCGGTAAAGTTGTTAATGGTCTGTTCATACAACATGGCCTATGTAAATAA
>JAKCPI010019212.1:0-106659 GCA_023213315.1 Euborellia annulipes | reverse complement strand
GAAAATAATATTTTGTCAATATGAATTAAAGTTCTTTATTGTAACATGAAACAAAATTACAAAAAGATTAAATGGCAAAACCATTGAAGAATCGTAGAATAAATATTTTATAAATTAATTCTCTATTTTATTTAGATATAAAGTAATGTATTTTAATTTAATATCTATATATTAAAATAAATATAAGAATTAAATTTATAAAATATTTATTCATTTCTTCAATGATTTTGCATTTTTATTTTATCTTACATTGTAATTTTGTTTCAAAATGTTACAATAAGAACTTTAGCTATTGATAAAATATTATTTTCCATACCGAAACACAAATGATGGTCAACTAAATGACCGAAACTGTTAATTTGATAATCAGAATTTCGAACAATATTTCTTGCCAGTTAATGGATCACTTTGCTCATACTGTACACCTGCGAAAACCAGAGTAAATCCTTAAAATCCTCTTAAATACTCTAACCGTTTCTAGAAAACCTTTATGCTTCCTCTCCTCTATTGGGGTTTCGCTATATTTTCAGACAATTAATATTATTGAACGAACAATGTTCGTTTGTTTGTTTATATGCAAGTACATCACAGTTCACAAAAACGGCTTTAACGCAGACATGGGCGTAACTAGGGGATTTGGCTGGGGGCACATATTGTTTCAATTTTTTTTGGGAGGGGAGTCTTCTCTGGGGACCCCCCCCCCACAGAGGGGACCCACTCCTAGCTACGCCCACGCCAGCAGAAGACCTCGAGACAAATCAATTTTATTTATTTAGAATAATTAAATTGTTTGATTTCTATGCACCCCCCGAAATGAGTTATTAAAATAAAGCCTAATCATCTCTAAACGTAGAAAAAAAATCCGGCAAATAGTTTCGGAGTAAATGTGTTTTAAAGGAACATTTGAAATTAAATCTCACAATTATTATTCTATAATTAATCATATTTATTTTAATTTTTTTATTATTTCTATAGGTCATTTTGATAACTTACCTACCCCAACATGAAATTCGGAGTTGAAGGACAAACTTCAATGCATTTACATAGGGATTTATATGATAATGTTTGTTTTTGAGTTATTTAGGCTCTCCAAATACTCAAAGATGCCAAAATTTTGTAATATTATCAATTGTGCTCGTAAAGGATATCAAGAGAAGTACAGATTCTTTACAGAATTAAATTTTAAACATAAAATAAGTTGAATCAACTGTCAGTGTCAGAGGTTATGCTCAATAAACAACAAGAAATTTGACTGAAACGAAGTTCAAATACACTTAAACACTTTATCTCAGGTAAATAACAAATAAAAAATATCTATTTAGTTTCCATATAATGATTCAAAACATTATTTAGGATAATCAACAAAGGTGAAACATCTCACAAGTGACAAAGTGGGTCTCTCCTAGCTTGAGTAGTGCTTGAATATGTGTTATAATTAAAAATAAACTGATATAATCTAAGTAATAAACATATTTAAATAAAAAAGACAGCGATATGAAGAACAAAGGAAGGGTTTAAAGGGTATGTTTACTTCTTCTTATTCCAAATATGATTCAACCACCCATTCTACATTTACCTATATATATTTCCATTCATACATTGCAATTATTCATTATTTTCGAAATAATTTTATATTTCTACTGTAAAATTTTAATTACTTAATTACTTTTTTTTTTTTTTTGTTTTTTTTTTTTAGTTACTCAGATAGATTCTCATATATACCTGAAGAAAGGCAAAATAAACTCCTGGGATTAAAAAAAACAAATAAAATAAATTAATATTTTATATTAATCTTTCTATATTAAATTAATATAGGCCTATAAAAATAATAATTATATGTTTTTTTAACACATTATTTCATAGATCTTTATAAGGTAAATGTACATATAATAAATAAATACAAACATTATATCAGGTATTTCCTGTTGTAATTTTATAAAAACCCATCCTTCCTTGTCTTTATTTATTTTTTAATAGCTATTAGCAGACAGATTTTCCAAAAGATATTAAATAAGGACAAAAATAGATAAATTCAGAAATTTTTACCATAACCTAACAAAATTGTTCTACCGTTAAATCACATGAAATTAAACTTGTTTATGGATAAATAAGCACCTATATAAATCTAATGATCCTATTTTATATTAATATTTGATCAAATAGCTGAAAAAATTAAAATTTATAAGCTAATTAGCCTGATTTAAAAGCGCTTCAATGTAAATCCTATGGGCGGAATAGCAAAAGTTTGTCCTTCAACTCCGAATTTCATGTTGGGGTAGGTAAGTTATCAAAATGACCTATAAGATTAATTAATTAATACTTACTAGAATGACTTCACCGGCGATACTCTTTTTTTTCAATTCCTTTAATTCTTTTTTTAACAATTGTTTCACCAATATAAAATAATATTCGGGCAAGAATAAAGAGGACTTCTAAAGTGAGCGCTATAACGGCGTAAATTTTAATGGCAAGACCTCTCGGGCTCCAATGGCGAACCACCTTTACTCCTGAAACAAACAAAAACGAAAAGGATTTAAAAAAAAAAAAAACTATGAAAGATTTAAAGTTGTGTTCTGTGCTTGTCACACCAGATTTTTTGTGTCGACATATATTAAGACGCGTCCACACTATACCACTTGAGCTAGCGATTTTCATTGGCACACGGGTGGCTTATTGGCACGTGCAATGGTCGCGTCTACAATGTATCGGCTTTGGCAATTAGCGGCAAAGTGTTGATGAGAATTCAAGATATAAACTCGGGTGTGACTGGTCGCACAGCACACTTACCTTTGGTAAGAGAAAATTTGTACTGTGCTTGTCATACCAAATTTTTTGTGTTGACAATAGGGGCTGCGAAAAATTCTTTTCTTAAAAAATAATCAATTATTTCTCACAATCGATTATAGGGAGTGGGGGGGGGGGGGGGGGGAATCGATTGAAAAGATAGGAAAAGAAAAAATTTCTGTTTCCCTAAAAAAAAGGTAAAATGATTTTTATGGGAGGGAAAAAAATTTTGCTAGAGAAAAAAAAAGTATAATCGATTATTTTTTCGTCTGTCGAGACCCAATAATCGTTTAATCGGAATAATCGATTATTTTTCATAATCGAACATCCCTAGTTGACATAAGCTTAGTTTCCGCCGATATACTGTATTAGAATTTTTTTTTTTAAACACTCACACTTTTTTCTCACTCACACTCACATTCACACACTGTCTTTTCGGCAACTGAGGCCATATGAGACATTTAAGATATCCGTTATTGATTAATATATACATATTGGGGGTCCCAGGTATTCTTATTTAAGCCATTTGGTGTCTAAATGGCTTAAATAAAATCATCGGACTGCCTGGGGTTCGAACCCGCGACTTTTGGTATACGAGGTTACGACGCTAACCCCTACACCAAGCCCCGAGGGCCTTTAATAGAATTCAAGATATAAAATTTGGGAAAATATTTATATTTTGGTAACCATTTCTCCTATCTTTCTTATGAAGTACAGTGAGGGACAATATTAAGTATGAGCTTGAAATTGAAGTTTTTAAATATATAATTTGCACTTATAAGAAGCCAATAGGCCTATTTCAGATCTTTATATACTTCTATTGGTTAAAGCTAAGAGAGAGAGAAGCAATTCATTGTTAATGGATAGATTGAATAAAATTCTAACCAATAGAGAATAAATAAGCACTGAAAGACGGGAAGGAATTAACCAATAGGCCAAAGGAAGTATCAAGAATACTATCCAAGTTCTTAATCAATTAAATGAGAAATTTAAATAATTTTATTTATTGTTTCAGAAGTATTCTTTTTTATTTCTTTTTTTTGAGCCTTTTTTCATAGAAGACTAACCCCGTCAATCGAATTAGGGATAATCTGACCTCCTTTTAAAAACAATGAAATAATCACATATAGAAAAGGCATGGGTGGGACTTAATATTGTCCCTCACTGTACAAGAGTAAAGTGGCATCAATGGCGGATCCAGAGGTGTTTCTCGGGGGGGGGGGCACAGCACACTATTTTTTTCTTAATTTCGGTAATTTAAAGGCGCATTCTGTACTTGTTTGCCAGAATATAAATACAAATCAAATTTTTAAGTATTAATTTTTAAAATTTTACATTAAAAATAAATTTTTTTGCGAAAAAAAGGAATTTTTTCCAAATCTCGGGGGGGGGGGGGTAATTACCCCCTTCCCCCCCCCCCCCTCCCACTCCTTGTATCCGCCCTTGAGTGGCCTTCAGGAGATTTCAATGGCAAAATGAGAATATACATTTTTAAAGAGCATCTAAAAAATAATTGATTTTTCATTTTAATAAAAATCGTTGCTAGAAATGAACGCATGAAGAGGAGTAAGAGATAGAAAATAATGTAACTTCACGGGGTGTCGTCCAGAGGCTGGTTGGGTTTGAGGTGTGTGTGTGTGTGTCTTCGTGCACGAAAAACACCGGGGATCCCCGATAATGAG
The DNA here is from genome assembly GCA_023213315.1 of Euborellia annulipes. NCBI lineage: Eukaryota > Metazoa > Arthropoda > Insecta > Dermaptera > Anisolabididae > Euborellia > Euborellia annulipes. The sequence continues at coordinate 102,193 of JAKCPI010019212.1, read as the reverse complement.
TTTCTTCTTTAGAAGAGCACCGATACAAATTTCCGGTGACAATGAATGAATGAATGCATAAAAAATAAACCCTTTGACATTTGACTGATTTTCTCTAATACAAAAAAACAATCTAATTAAATGGTCATTCACTGAAAGAGCGCAAAACAAAAACGAAAAAAAAGTTCGAGAGAGCGTGTAATAATAATAATAATAATAATAATGAATCATTCAATTATGTCATTTATTATTTAATTCTTATGTCTAATATTCATATAATGATTTGCAGAAAAAAGGAAACTGAACCAACTCTCTCAGAGAGAGAGAGAGAGAGTTGGGCTGTGCTCTTCAGGATCGTTAAATAATAACAACATAACCTTCGTTAGAAAATAAAAATAAAAATAAAATAATTATCAATAGAAAGGAGGAGATGCAAGGAGCAAGTTCTCTGAACTTGGCCGAGACCTTTTAGAAAAAAAAAAAAAAATTCTGTTTTGTTCATTCACAAAATATCAATATATATAATTGCGGAGTGTCCATCTCTCTGTCTGTTCTGCACTCTTAAAATATACTAATGAATAAATTATTGAAACATATAACCTAGTGTTTTTAATTAGAATTAAATATCTATAGTTATATATAATAGCAGAGTGTCCGTCCGTTTGTCACGCTCTTTTTGATCAACCTCCCCGTAATTTTCCAGTCTTATAGAGGACGTTATGGAGAGTCAGTGGCGTAGCGAGGAGATGGGGTAAGGGGGGTCAGCTGCCCCGGGCGCTACTCATAAAGGGGCGCCAAATGGTCCGAAAAACAAAAAATTGCTGGATAATTTTTATTTTTTATTATAATTGATTTCTGGAAAATATATTTTTAAATGTAGTGCCAGGGTAATATACAAGGGCGGATCCAGAGGTGTTTCTCGGGGAGTAATCTGGTGTGACTCGTCGCACAGCACACTATTTTTTTTTAAATTTCGGTAATTTAAAAGCGCATTCTGTACTTGTTTTCCAGAATATAAATACATATCAAATTTTTAAGTATTAATTTTAAAAATTTTACATTAAAAATAAATTTTTTTGAGAAAAAAGGTATTTTTTCGAATCTCGGGGGGGGGGGGGGGGGGGGTAATTACCCCTTTACCCCCCTTGTATCCGCCCTTGGTAATATAATAATTCTCGCCGAAAAAAATTTTCTAGTCGAAAAAAAATAGCCACTAAACCAAGCCCGAGGGCCCGAGCCCCATTACATCTAATATATCAACGGAAACTATATCTGGTGAGACAGTCACAACAGATTTTTAATTTAATTATTTGATTATTATTGATTTTAAATAAAAATCGATTGTAATTATTAATATTAATTCAAAATTTCCAAATTTATTTCTCATTGACGCAAGGCCTGAATGAAGATGCCTCAATAAAAGTGAAATCGATGACCTAAAAAAAGTTTACCTGCCTCTCATCTCGTTAGTTGCACATAACCAGCACAATTAGTCTAATTAAGTGACACAAATTATAAAACCAATATTTAAAATTCCTATAATATTTTATTTTTATTTTAATCTTAATAAGACAAACAATTATAAAAATTAAAATTTAATATTTATATGATTAATTATAAAATAATAATTGTGAGATTTAATTTTAAGTTTTCATTTTAAAAGTATTAACTCCGAAACTACTGGCCGGGTTTTTTTTTCTAAGTTTAGAGAAAAAAATTGTATTTACGCCCAGGGGCGCCGGAACGAATTTGAATCAGGTGGGGGTTAGAAGATTTTATTTTTCAAAAGTAAAAATATATCATTTTTAAAAATAAATGAAATAAAAAGAAGAAATTTTGCCCCCTCTGCCCCCCCCCCCCCCCCCCCCTATAGGATGCCAGGGGGGGGCAATGTACCCTTGCCCCCCCAGTTCCGGCGCCTATGTTTACGCCCCTGAATGCATGAATTTGCTCACCCAAGGCGAGGGGGTTAAATATTGCTTAAATTATGGCGCCCTTACAGTGGCGGATTCAGAGGTGTTTCTCGGGGGGGGGGGGGGGGGGGTAATCTGGAGTGACTGGTCGCACAGCACACATTTTTTTTTCTTAATTTCGGTAATTTAAAGAAGCATTCTGTACTTGTTTGCCAGAATATAAATACAAATCAATTTTTTAAAATTTTACATTAAAAATACATTTTTTTTTTCGAAAAATAGCATTTTTTCAAATCTCAGGGGGTAATTACCCCCCTTTACCCCCTCCCCCACATTGTATCCGCCCTTGCGCCCTTATAGGGAAGCGCCCTAATGCGACGGCCCTGTCTGTGACAATCTCATATCATCATCTCAATGTCGCAGATGTAACAAACTTTGTTGATTTATTCCTGAAGTAGGTCAAAGAATGAGTGACCGAAACGTTCTAATTTTTACACAGTTAAACCGAATTATTTTATTAATTTCAATCAAAATATTTTGGGAGTAAAATGATTGTATTTTAGGAGGGTAACAGGTAAAATTTTGAACCCACGTAAAAATTAAAATCTGGTGTGATTGGTCACACAGCACACAACTTGCTCTTACCTTTTAGTATTCGAAAGTGGTGTTCTGTGCTTGTCACACCACAATTTTTGTGTCGACATACCTTGTATATTTAGTTACATTTGAATTCAAAATGTGAAATTGAATGAGAAAAAAGTGTGAGTGCTGCTCCCTTCCGTTGATGAGTAAATAAAAAAAAAAAAAAAAAAAAAAAAAAAAATGGGGCTCCCGCGGGAATCGAACCTGGGACCCCAGAAAATAATTGTCCTAATAGTGAGAATAAAATAGAGCGAGAAAGAGGGGGTGAGGAGGAGGATGGAGGGGGGGGACGCATTCATTTCACTCTCTCAACATTTACATTTGTCTAACCTCTGGGGGGGGGGGTCAAGTAGTTTCAGAGTATAGCCTACTATACATTGAACAAAATCCCATTAAAATCGGTTGAGTAGTTCCCGTGAAATGGAAAATTGAAAATTAAAGCTCACAATTATTATACTAAAATTAATCATTTTTGTTTGCTCAAAGAGTATACATTAGCTACTATCTCGCTATAAAACTATGATATTTTAGCATGTTGTAATGTAAAATAACATGGAAGATATTCTTGTGTTATTGAAAATAAATAGGAACGATAACTAGGTAAATGGCTCCGATACCTAAAAAAAGACCTTAAAAAAAAAAAAATACGTCATTTTGATGAGTTAAATGTTTATCAAAAACAAGGTTTCGGTATTATCCCGAGTCAAAAAATTGTCCTTGTCAAAACCTCCTGTCGTAAATTTAAGCCCTGATCTCAGCCTGGTATTCTATTGTGTTTCTCGACCTTCTCTGGGCCTGAATACGCACGAAGCAGGCCGAAAGCAGTCTAAATTTTATACCCTGGACTCGTCCTCCCGTTGCCCTTCTTTGAGCCTCCTCATCCTTGCCTAGACCTGCCCTTTTGTCATATTTATTCTATTGTTATTATGATTGATTTATAGATAGGGAAGCAAATGAATTGGAATAAAAATGCAAATTGGAAAAAAACATCAAATTATTTCAGTTTTTTTTTTAAATTATTTATTTATTTATTTATCATTTTTATTTATAGTATGAATATTTAGAAAAATTATAAAATATATAACTATACACAACACATTTTATTTTTAAAACATTTTTTAAAGAAAAAAAATCTAGTGTGACTGGGGCACAGCACACAACTTTCTCTTACCTTCGGTAATCGAAAGTTGTGTACTGTGCTTGTCACACCAGATTTTTCGTGTCGACATATATTTAGTTCCCGACAGTACGGAACATTTGAATTCAGATGTAAAATTTATAAGTATGGGAAAATATTTATATTTTGTTACCATGGCAACCATTTCTCCTATCTTCCCTATGAAATACAAGAGTAAAGTGGTCTTCAGAAGATTTCAATTGCAAAATGAGAATATACATTTTAAAGAGCATCTAAAAATTAATTGATTTTTGAATTTTAAAAAAAATCGTTGGAGCAAATTTTGAGAAAATCGAAAAAAACTGAAAAAATACATCAGTAAAGTACTAGTACTCTTTGGCCGATTTTGATTAAAAGCTTATTTTTCCGGTCCCGGGGGTGTTTAACTTAAATATAAAATTTCAACCTCGTAGCTCAATTCCTTCATGCTTAAAATTGAACACACACCCACACACACACACAGACAGACAGACCATGTCGCGAAAACCACTTTTTTTGGATTCAGGGGACCTCAAAACGTGTATACCCATCAAAATCTCGACATCGAATTTTTGACATGAATCCAATACTTTCTCTCTATATATATATTACATATATACATAGGTAAGAGAAAGTAAAAATACCAAAAATATAATCATTTTACTCCCAAAATATGGCATTTTGATTGAAATTAATAAAAGAATTCGGCTTAAGTGTGTAAAAATTAGAACGTTTCGGTCACTCATTCTGGGACCTACTTCAGGTATTTTAATATTGTCCTCGGAATTGGTGTAGTTTGTAACGTTCTTGCCTTCTATACCAAGGGTTTGAATCCAAGACAGTCCGATGGTTTTATTTAAGCAATTTGGATACCAAAGGGCTTAAATAAGAATGCCTGGACTCCGAATATTATATATATACCGGTATATATTTATACATATAATAGTGGAGTGTCCGTCTGTCCGTCTGTCGCGCTCTGTTTGACCAACTTCCAGTTGGAATTTTGAAACGAAATTTTGCAATCTTATAGAGGACGTTATGGAGAGTCCAGGAAAAATACTCGGGTCCCGAAATTCCTATAAATTTTCGAGTTATTAATTCCTAAAGTTACGATTTCACCCATAGGAAATGTATAGAGAAATTTCCATGTATTCTTTGAAATTTATATATTCTATGAATGTAAACAAATCTTCAAGCAGGCACTAGTCACACCAGATTTTTATTTAAGAATTTTTAATCCGGGATGAAATAGACAAGTAATGGCAAGAATGTAATGGCAGAGTTCCGTGATTTTTATTTTTTTGATCAATAGATTATAGATTTAAATTTTCGCTCTGAGGCCCACATCTTGTGGGTACCAAAAAGATGGCGATCAAAAAAAAGTGAGGTCCGCCGACCCCGCATCTCGGGAATAAGGCAAAGACATAAGAAGAAAAAGATCTTACAAGGGGAGGTCACGACCTTGGGATTTCAGTTTGGGATGAAACTTCGGGTGATGATTGTAGACCGTTAGGGGGTTCACCCCTTGAAATAGTAACGCGCAACGCTCAATAGTTTCGGAGAAAATGGCGTTTAAAAAATTCAAAGTCCGCTTATATACTAGTTAGGCTTTTTATATGACAATGCCGACAATAGTCTAGTAGGTAGCGTGTCTACCTAACAAATGGGCGCTTGGGGTTCGAATCTCGCCTCGACTTATTTTTTTTTTTAAATTAAATTATTTATTTTATTGTTTTTACAATTAAATAAATTTATTATTTAATATTATAGATTATTTATTAATAGAGAAATTTTTGTAAACGTAAATGATGTTTGTTTGTTTTTCAACTGATCTTTTAAAAAATAATTCATTGTTCTTGTAAAAATTATTCCGCTTTCATTAATTGTGCTAGATGCCGAAAAAATTTTTGTTTTAAATGTTTTTATGATGAATATCCTTCAGTCTCATATTTGTAATAAAAAAGTATAATGTATAAATGCTTATAATGTAAAATCAAGAAATAAGATTGAAACTTTTTTACTTATTAATAGCCTAAATTATAGTATTTTGAATAATAGTTTATTAAATAATAGTGTATTTATTTGGTAGTTATTTTAAATATTACTATTGAATATAATTAAATTATGATTTAAAATTTAGTCTTTCTTTTGTTAGCAAAATAACATTATAGTTATTTATTAATAAATAATCTTTAATATTAAATAATTAATTTATTTAATTGTAAAAACAATAAAATAAATAATTTAATAAAAAAAAAAAATAAGTCGAGGCGAGATTCGAACCCCAAGCGCCCATTTGGTAGGTAAACACGCTACCTACTAGACTATTGTCGCCATTGTCATATAAAAAGCCTAACTAGTATATAAGCGGACTTTGAATTTTTTAAACGCCATTTTCTCCGAAACTATTGAGCGTTGCGCGTTACTATTTCAAGGGGTGAACCCTCTAAAGGTCTACAATCATCACCCGAAGTTTCATCCCAAAATGAAATCCCAAGGTCGTGCCCTCCCCTTGTTAGATTTTAATTTCATCCAATGAATTCCAATTGGATTTTTTTTGGAGACCCTCTTCAAGATTCAAGATTTTTTATGCACTTTTTCCCACTCAAAAATTACGGAGTTCTGTGGTCGGTTCATTTCATCCCGGAATGACGTCACTTTATGTATCTTTTATGCTAGATAGGCAGTCAGGAGGCGCTTGTCCTGGAATAGATTGTATATTTTGTTTATTTATCCAAATGTGGAAATCACAAGATCCAATTTGTTTTTTTGTTTCCGTTCCGGGGGAAAGTTAAAATCTTTTTTTTTTTTTTTTTTTTTTTTTGGCTAGTTATCCAATGAATAATAAAAAATGAAAATTTATGTTAATTGCTAGATCATAAAATGTTGTTACTTAATTATTTCATCATTTTCTCCAATTTTAAGGTGTAAATGTTACAGTAAAAACATCTTTTAATAAAATCGATGTTGTAATAATAATAATGTTTGGCATCAATACTTTCCCGTACTCTTTATAGGAAATTATTTATTATTATGCTTTTTACTTTCTCTTACCTCTATACGGTATATGTTAATATATAGGCCAATAGATAGAAAGTATTGAATTCATGTCAAAAGAGCTATGAGGTTGAAATTTTATATCTAACAAGTTTGGTGCCACTATGGGACGTGACACGAAGCTTTTGAACAAAATCGGCCAAAAAGTAAAGTACTAGTACTTTTTCAGTTTTTCAGGATTAGGTGCATTTAGGTAAAATGGGGGAATAAATAATTTTTTTAACTTTGCTTTTTATTATTTGCTGGCTGTCTACATCTACCTAATCCTGATAATTACCACTCAGCCATATTTCTTCTACTTAAACTATTTTTCAGTTTTTTTTCACAAACTTGCCTTTAAACGATTTTGATTAAAATTCATAAATCAACTATTTTGAAGTGACAACGTCTAACAATGCATGTATGTATAGAGTGGCCGGGTAGGGAGGCATGCACGAAAAAGTTAGCTGCTTGAATCACTCCTCTGCCATGAAGAGGTATAATTATGATGAATATACGGTTAGAAAGAATGATATTTCAGCTAAAGATTTCACCATTTATTTTTTTAAAGTGAAACTTTCCCACACAGCACGGAATATTGCAATCTTGCTCAATGTTGACAATATTGCGGCAACATTGATGCAATATTGCAGCTCAAACAGCAATATTGCTAGTTTGGAATATTGCCGCTGCAATGTTGCCAAGATTCGCAATGTTTCTGCAACATTGCTGAAATATTTTGTGCTGTGTGGGTTTATTTCCTATCATTTCATTTTACCGCGCTGGTGTATTTTCGATGCTCTTTAAAAAGTATATCAGTTAAATTTTTCGTGAAAATTATTTAAAGTACAATTTATTGATGTAGTATTTTAGATTTTTCAAATTCACATTCCGGCTCTTCCTTCCATAGGCCCAATGTTAAATCCCCATATGGGGATTTGCATGTTAATTTCGATTCATTTTACAAAATTTTTTCCCAATTCTTATGAAATTTTGTATTTATTTAGGATTCTCTAGAAATTTCGAATTTTTACTTATGAAATGCAAGTGGTCAAGTGCAGAAAACTAAATATATCTCGACACCAAAAAATCTGGTGCGACCAGTCACACCAGATTTTAATATTATTACATTCAACCAATAAAAGTAAAAAGAAGTTTTCACATACATGTTGGTAATCCTCCTTCTTGTTTTTTTTTTTCAATCACGGTATCATGATCACACACACACACACACACACATGAACACAACAAAAACACACAAAAGGACTTTCTCTGTTCTGTCTTTTTCAATAGTTTAAACTAAACTGACTGAGCGAGTGACTGACTGACTCATCAGGCCAAATGGCAAATGAAAATGAGATAACTAAAAAAAAAAAAAAAAAAAAAAACTTTCACTCTTCTTTATGCCGTTGGTGAAGCTGCGCTGCAATATTATTGCAAAGGATTGAAGAGAGAGAGAGAGAGAGAGAGAGAACTCCCCTCCTTTTTCTCTTTCATTTGCCCTTCACAATACATACACAGTTGGCGAAAACCTGAGGAATTTTTATCTCTCTTCAAAAGACAAATTTGGAATTATAAAAAAAAAAAAAAATATTGCAAAAGAGAACAAAAAGTGAAAAGTTGGACGTTCTAACCGCTAATTCATTTCATCTTATTTCTAGATTATTTAGCTGTGACTCTTTTAGGGTTTCTACTACTTCGCAGCATATTCTAGTTATTTTTTTTTTTTTTTTTTTTTGGGATTACACTTTTGGAATCGGTTAAGATTAGACTTTTTTGGATTTTATTGCCATGTTTCAAGAACGTATTTAACGGTTCGTTAAACGCTTTTGGTGGTTTAAACCTTCCGCTAAATAATTTTGGGTTGCAAGAACGTATTTAAAGGTGATTGGTTCGTAAAAGCTGTATTTAAACTAAAGGTTGAAATTCGGACCTTTAAAACTATAAAGTATCCACTAACCTGATTTGTTTCATTGAAATAAAAAAGAATTTGGTGACTATATTATCACGGGAGTAGAGTTTGTATATAAATACATTAATTTAATTGAGTTTCTGGAACGTATTAAGCGGTATTATTAATTATTATAGATATTCATTTAATGAAGAGAAAAAGTGAAGTTATAGTATATTTCCAGTTACTTTATAATTCTGACAGCCAGATCTACCAACGTATTTATTATTTTTATTTTACGATATTTAAATATTTAAACATTTTTTGTTTTGTAACCTGATATTAACAATTAGTTTAAAGCAGTGGTCCCCAAGGGGGCGATTTGGGTTTTCAGAGGGGCGATAAATAAGCGGGGGGCGATGAGTGTATTCAAAGGGAGAAAAATTATTAGTTTACTAAAATTTAAAAAAATAAAAATCAAAGAGAAAAATCTCCTATTTACAGGATGGTCAGGATAGAGGAGGACAAAATATTACCATAAAAATAAAAGTCTGAAGATAATTCCAATCTAGAATTGAAACGTCACTTTTAGCTCAAATCTTAAATTTCAATTAAAAAAAAATCATTTTCTTGAATTTTTTTTTCCTCAGGGGGCCGGGCCCTTTAAGCTCAAATCAAGTTTGATCTTTTTCACGACTCAGGATAGCTAAAAACGCAGATTTCAGTGGCTAATTTTCAAAAAATTTTCCATACCCCCAGATTCCCCCGGAAATCCTCTGTCCAGATCTGGCCTCGATAAATTAAAACTTTGTAACTCTTTGTTTAGGAAATTTTGAAAAAATTTTATATAACTTTATTTAAATAAATATTGTAAGCTATGTATAACTATTAATATTTCAAAAGTTGTGTCAAAAACTGTGTAAAAAAGTGTTGGCATGAAGGCCACAATAGCCTTTTACATACTAAAAAAAAACTAGTTTTTTTTTTTGGGGGGGGGGGGGTATTACTAAGTATTACTAAGTAGCCCCGGGGCCTGTCAAGTCTGTCTGCGGCCCTGTATATAGGCCTACGGTAATAAAATTGTTTAAAATAATAAAACTGCTTTATTATTTACACTTTACTTCAAATTAAAATTAGGCATACAATGAAAATGTAAAGGGGGGGGGGGCGATAGGTGTTAGTCAACCTCCAGAAAGGGGCGATGGGTCAAAAAAGGTTGGGAACCACTGGTTTAAAGAATATTAATATAATTACTATTTTTATTTATTTTATAATTTTGGTACTATTATAAATTGTACAATTTGACAATGCGCCCTTGCGGTCAAAAACCCTCATTGAAGACTATGAGGTTTAAATATGAATTACCGATTGATTTGAAATCCTAACTAAAACCCCCAATCAAGTAAATGACTTCCAATTAAAGGTAAATCATGATTTCTACTGATGTAAAACTAATCGTGTTTTAATTTTGGAAGGAAATAGTGTAAAAACAAATAATTAAATTTAATGTAAAAAAATATGGTGTGGCTGAACGCACCTCATAGTTTCAAGAATCGAAAGTTGTGTTCTGCGCTTGACACACCAGTTTTTTTGTGTCGAGATATATTTAGTTTCCACAGATATTTTAGAATTCAAGATGTAATGGAAAATATTTATATTTTACTTTCATGGCAACCATTTCTCCTATCTTTCTATGAAGTACAAGAGTAAAGTGGTCTTCAGAAGATTTCAAGGTCAAAATGAGATTATACATTTTCAAGAGCATCTATAAAATAATTGATTTTTGAATTTTAATAAAAATTATTGGAACAAATTTTAAGAAAATCGATTAAAAAATTAAAATAAAATAAAACGTTTGCCGAAAGATGTTAAAAATATTCAAAAAGTTTTAAATACGCAACTTTATGTAATATTCACCAAATATGCAAAAATATGCAATATAGCATTTGATCCATAGTTCCAAAATGGCATGAATCGAATAGAAAATTGGTTTTTCGGGACGTACCTGTTAGGAAATAGAATATGCAATTGCATAAGAATCCGGGCTCTAGTTATATAGTTTCTATAATCACCTCTATACCAAACGGAATTAACACTATCTATCTAATTAGGGTTATTAACCAAACTTATAGTTTGGTATATAGTTATAGTCCATAAATTAAAAAAAAATCTGGTGTGACTGGCGCACAGCACACAACTTTCTCTTACCTTCGGTAATCGAAAGTTGTGTTCTGTGCTTGTCACACCAGATTTTTTGTGTCGACATATATTTAGTTCCCGACAGTACAGAACATATGAATTCAGATGTAAAATTTATAAGTGTGGGAAAATATTTATATTTTGTTACCATGGCAACCATTTCTCCTATCTTCCCTATGAAATACAAGAGTAAAGTGGTCTTCAGAAGATTTCAATCACAAAATGAGAATATACATTTTAAAGAGAATCTAAAAAATAATTGATTTTTGAATTTAAAAAAAAATCGTTGGAGCAAATTTTGAGAAAATCGAAAAACTGAAAAAGTACATCAGTAAAGTACTAGTACACTTTGGCCGATTTTGATTAAAGCTTATTTTTCCGGTCCCGGGGGTGTTTAACTTAAATATAAAATTTCAACCTCGTAGCTCAATTCCTTCATGCTTAAAATTGAACACACACCCACACACCCACACACCCACACACCCACACACCCACACACCCACCCACAGACAGACCATGTCACGAAAACCACTTTTTGGATTCAGGGGACCTCAAAACGTGAAGATCCATCAAAATCTCGACATCGAATTTTTGACATGAATCCAATACTTTCTCTCTATATATATTACATATATACATAGGTAAGAGAAAGTAAAAAGATAGCATTATCAATATGAATATAAAATTTATATTCCTTATAATAGCAATTCATTCAATCGTTATCTTTTTCTCTCACTGTTACTCATATTCCAAGGCTGATATTTTGACATTTAACAAAAATACTTTATTTATTAGCCTGTCGGAGACAACTGCTTTGAATAGGGTGAATTAAAATAAGCAGCCCTTAATATATGCTAAAAGTCCGCTAATTTTTGCAAAGTGTATCATTTGTTCGTTTATCTCCATATAAAGAAGAAGATCCGGCGTTGATGTCTTTTGGCTGCCAGGACGAGGCACTTGATATACTCAGCTTGGCTGGATCCCGTAAACCCGGACTAAATGATGATGATAAATGAGTCAAAAGAGCAGAAGAGAAGTATCTTCTAATTTTGACCTTGAAATCTTCTGAAGACCACTTTACTCTTGTACTTCATAGAAAGATAGGAGAAATGGTTGCCATGAAAGTAAAATATAAATATTTTCCATGTTAATAAATTTTACATCTTGAATTCTAAAATATCAATATATCTCTACACAAAAAAACTGGTGTGTCAAGCGCAGAACACAACTTTCGATTCTTGAAACTATGAGGTGCGTTCAGCCACACCATATTTTTTTACATTAAATTTAATTATTTGTTTTTACACTATTTCCTTCCAAAATTAAAACACGATCAGTTTTACATCAGTAGAAATCATGATTTACCTTTAATTGGAAGTCATTTACTTGAAATATATTGCATATTTTAATACTTTTACTCCATATTATATGGCATATTTTTGCTGCATAAAAATCCGGGCTCTATATATAACAATGCATGCATTAATTATTTGTAAATAATATTTATTTTTACTTTAACGTTAAATCGTAATATAATTTATGGGGAAAGTATTATGATCGTCATAGGATCAGCCATCCTCCGGGGGGGGTTTGGAAGGCCCCATATAGTCTCAATTTTCCTTGGGGCGGGAAGCTTTCCGGCGGGGGGGGGGCTAGTTACTCCCTTGATGTTCGTAAATTATTTAAATGCAAAAAAAAAAAATCTTAATGTACATTTTTGTGTATGTCTCTAGACCTATTCATCGGATTAGGATGAGGTTTGGCAAATTTATAGTCCTAAGTGGGCCTAAGAAGGTTTTAGAACTAGAAATTAATCGGACCCCAGGGAGCGGTAAATTATCACCTCAGTTTTCTCAGCTTCCTCTGAATCCAATCTTTTGGTACTCACGTCAGTGAGAAATTGAACCCAATACATTTCTGCATTTTTAGGGTTCTTTGGAGCCTCCCCATTTGGGGATTTTCGCCTCTCCCAATAACGTCCTCTATATGATTGCAAAATTTTATTTCGAAATTCCAACTGGAAGTTGCTCAAACAGACAGTGAAAGACAGACAGAATTTAATCAATTGGAATATCATTCTACACTAATTATTATTTTAATTTTTTTTTTTTTTTGTTATTTAGGTTTTTTGATAGTATTAATTCGCTTTTCGTGTTTTTACTTTCTCGTATAGAGAAAGTTATGTAATCGTAAAAAAATACGACTTCGAGATTTTGATGTTTCTCCACGTTTTAGACCTCCCTGAGTCCAAAAAAACCATTTTTGGCATTATGTCTGTGTGTGTGTGTGTGTGTGTGTGTGTGTGTGTGTGTGTGTGTGTGGGTGTGTGTGTGTGTGTGTGAACACGATTGCTTAAAACCAAAGCAGCTAGATCGATGAAATTTGGTATATGCTCCTTACACTAAAATTGTAGATTTCTATCAACTTTTGGAGTAAATACGTCACTTGGAAGTAGTACTTTACTTAAAAAGTTTTTTCAAAATTTTGAAATTTTCAATTTTTTTGTTATATTATGATAAAATACTCTATTTTAAAAAAGTTTTTATTCTTTGACATTTTTTCGAAAACAAAAAATAGTTTTTGAAATAATCAAAGAAGAAATAGAAAATATTCGTTAATTTTGATAAAAAATCAAAACAAAATCATACAGGTGTCATTAAAAAAAGGGTAAATATAAACAAATGAATTTGTGAAACAAATGAATTTGTTTATATTTTTACCCTTTTTTTAATGACACCTGTATGATTTTGTTTTGATTTTTTATCAAAATTAACGAAAATTTTCTATTTCTTCTGTGATTATTTCAAAAACTATTCAGTTTTCGAAAAAATGTCAAAGAATAAAAACTTTTTAAAAATAGAGTATTTTATCATAATATAGCAAAAAAAATTGAAAATTTCAAAATTTTTGAAAAAACTTTTTAAGTAAAGTACAACTTCCAAGTGACGTATTTACTCAAAAAAGTTGATAGAAATCTACAATTTTAGTGTAAGGAGCATATACCAAATTTCATCGATCTAGCTGCTCTGGTTTTTATGCAATCGTGTTCACACACACACACACACACACACACACAAACAGACGTAATTCCAAAAGAATATACGAGAAAGTCTCGGGGAAGTCAATCCCCATATTTTTTTTTGCGATTATATTATAATTTTATCTAACAGGCCTCACCTAACCTTCACTTGGTGGCCAAAGTTAAAATAATACTGATCCATAAAAAATAAAGGGTCGGACTAAGCCGAGCGCACAACTTTGCCCACTCACTATTCAAAGAAAAAAAATTACCACAGACATACACACAGCACACACAGAGACGACATCATTCCAAAAAACTACCTATTCTGTGGACCTCGAAACGCATTTTGGAGGCTTCACAAAAATTTCGATTTTTTTTTACGATTACATTAACTTTACCTGCCCAACCTATGGTTGATGGTCAAAGTTAAAAAAAAAAAATAAAATAATGACGTCAAAGTTTAAAAGAAAAAATTTTCTTTAACTTTTTTGGTTATCATTAATTAGCATTTAGACCTTGAGAGAGAGAGGAAAGATAAATCTAACTCCGTTAAGTGATTTAACTTCTATAATTATATATACAGTATCTAGATAATAATTGCAAAGTGAAGTCTATCCGTTTTTCACGGTCTATTAGATCAAATTTTGCACTCTTTATGCAGAAATTCAGGAAAAACACAAATGGGGAGGCTGAAAAAATTCCAGAAAATGCAAATAGTTTGCACAGTGAAAGAGGGGGGGAAGGGGGGAGGGGCCACCCCCCCCCCAAAAAAAAATTAAATTAAAAAAAATAAAATTTGTGTTCTTTTTTTATTTTTTTATTAATCAATCATTAATAAATATAAAGAGGGGGGAAGGGAAAGATGGCCACAAACACCAACAAAAAAAAAAAAAAAAAAAAAAAAAAAAAAAAACCCCCCCCCCCCCAAAATTGCATTAATCCGCCACTGCTGTAAAAAAAAATATTAATTTTCAATCATTTTTCATATACTTCGGTGATTTAATATTAATATACCCAGGATATGAAATAAAATTAATATAAAAGTTTATGAACAAATTACCAACTTTTAAACTTATCTTTTTCTTTGTGTGCCGCCAAATTTTGAAATCGTTAAAAGTGTACCGCGACAAGTTGAGAATCACGGGTCTAAACGTTCTCAAATAACTCGACTACCTCAAGGAATTTTTATTAATATTATTTTATAATTATTTTAAGGAAACTTGAAATTATTCTTTTAAAATTTATTTCACAAATCTAAATTTATTAAATTCTGGTTTGAAATTCGCGCTCTAAACTATTTAAATATTTATGAAGTATATTAAAATCATACTAATTAAATAATTTTTATAAACTAATTCAATTAAATAGCTATAAAAATTCAAATTAACAATTTTTACCAAAATAATTAATTTTAAAATATACAAGAAATTTGTTAGGTTGGCTACAAATTGAACTTTCTCATATATATTCATAAACAGTTTATGAAACAGAGTTCCTATACTTGTATAGGAAGTTTTATTGAAAATTTTTAACAGTATGTGTAACAAACTTCATATACTAGTTTATGAATATCCCTTAAAAATTCATAACAGTATAGGTAAGAAAAAGACAAAATCTGTTGTGACAGCACATCACACAACTTTTGAATACCGAAACCACGCCATAATGGTTTGCTCTAATTTATAAAAATAATAAAAAAGATTCGGGCGAAAGAGAAAGATAGAGATTTCCCTTCATTTCGATGATCAGTCACATCACAACACAAAAATCTAATAACACTAGTCGACAAGGTTTTTTTCACAAGATATCTGATTAGTGAACCTAGTGCATTTTTTCACCCTGAATTCAGATATGTAGTTAGAATTTTTCCATCAGGCACAGTTTTAGAGATATAGAGCAAAATAGATTTTAGTCGAAAATGGGCTCTAAAACGGCTTTTATTTAGAATGTTCAAATTATTTTTAACGCGGCACCCCGTCAAATTATGCAGATAGTTAGAATACATATAAATTTTAAGTTTCATCCCAATCAGAGGTCATTTAGACGTGCCGCAAACGGCTTAAAGTTTCAAAAAATCGAAATTTCCAAGATTTTTTTTGCTTTGGTCACCCCTAATACAATTTTAGATACCACTGAATGCAAAACACATATATGTACGATATTCTATAGTTCTTTGGCTTTCTAAAAATCATTCATTCATAAAAATCTGCTAATTATTAACGAAATTATTAACAAAAACGTGAGCAAAGAAAAAACACAAGTACACTCACTGGACGAAAAAATGGATTCAATTGAATTAAAAAGCGAAACCTATCCACGAGAAGCTAATGTATCCTCTCTGAGCATCGAGTCACGGGCACTAACTTTATTATATATTATTAAAAAAAATATTTTTTGAATCTCATATCTTTATTTATACTTCTAAAAGAACAAGAGGTCCATTTTTTTCGTCCAGTTAGTGTACTTGTGTTTTTTCTTTGCTCACGTTTTTGTTAATAATTTCGTTAATAATTAACAGATTTTTACGAATGAATGATTTTTAGAAAGCCCAAGAACTATAGAATATCGTAAATATATGTTTTTTTCATTCAGGGATATCTAAAATTGTATTAGGGGTGACCAAAGCAAAAAATCTTGGAAATTTCGATTTTTTAAAACTTTAAGCCGTTTGCGGCACGTCTAAATGACCTCCTATTGGAATGAAACTTAAAAATTTATATGTATTCTAACTATCTGCATAATCTGACGGGGTGTCCCGTTAAAAATAATTTGAACATTCTAAATAAAAGCCGTTTTAGAGCCCATTTTCAACCAAAATCTATTTTGCTCTATATCTCTAAAACTGTGCCTGATGGAAAAATTCTAACTACATATCTGAATTCAGGGTGAAAATACTTCTAGAATTTCATATCTTCATTCTTGTGAAAGAAAAAAGTTCATTTTTGTCGACTAGTGTAATTAATAATAAAAAGAACGTCTGCTAACAATTTTTTCCATTTTCTTATTTTTCTTTCTTACCTCCTTTTCTACTTAATGCTAATGAACTCTCTTTTATTTATAAAAACCAAGCGCGTTTACTTAATCATGAACTGAAATTTTGCAGACAACTCGTTACAAACAATTAGTATAAAACTTAAAATATTCTACACTATTTTATAAATATCTATCTATATATTCTTATGAAGGTCGATCAATGAAAAAAAAAAAAAAAGAAAATTTAATTATATAACAATTTTTAGCATTTTTAATTTGAAAGATTTAATAATTATAAATAATTTTAATAATGGGAAAGAGTTAGAACCCAATGCTTTTCAATGGGTGAAATTTAGGAATTTTTTGAGCCTCCCATTTTGGGATTATGGTGACCTGAGCACGTCGTTTTTCTGTATACAAAGTAAGATTGCAAAATTGCATTTCGAAATAACAACTGGAAGTTGGGTCAAATAGACCGTGAAAGACGGACAATAAAAAATAATTAATTGTTGAATTAAAAAAAAGAAAAGATCTTTAATTAATTAATTCAAATAATATTTAAATTAATTTTAATAAAAATATCAAATTTCAATCTCACATAAATAAATTTTAATTGTTTAAAATTTTTTTTTACGATGCTCCAAGTGCAATTTAAAATAACTCTTTTTTTAACAAAGTTATAATCAAATTAGATATCAAGTGTGATATATCATTTTATTCGGTGAAATGTCTAGTTTCTGAATATGTATTTATAAAAGAAAGAATATTACATAAAAAAAAAAAACGTCCTAATAATTAGTAATAAAGATCCGTTTAAATGTTGACTTTATGGCCCATAGCATTATAATTTCAAAAGCCTAATTTCTAAATACACTTTGATGATGAGATGTTGGTACATATTTTGTAAACACGGCCAAGGAGGGAGGAAGGGCGGGGGAGAGGGAGAGAGAGAGACCTTGCCCTCCATTTCTTCCGTCATCTTGCACTTGTCCTAGGCAGCCTCACTTTCATAATGGACCAATGCGTTTTTGAAATCTCACTCTTATGTCACTTTCGGTCTCTCTATCTCTGTTCAATGAATGAATGAATGGGTGAATGATTGACTGAACCTAATCATCCATCTTTTCATAGTAATAATACGTATCTTTAGTCAAATCATATATTTAATATTTTTTTCACCTTTATATTATTATATAATAAAACTGAAAAAAGATTTTGTAATAATAATATTTTTTTCCCTTTCTCTTTTGTTATAATAAAATGCATTTTAATATTTATTTATTAAGATACATTTATACTCTGATATATTTAAAATTTTATATTATCAAATTTATTCTTAATTTTAATTACATCTACATGACATCCTAACTTTTTTTGGTTAACTTAATTTATATACATTCTACATCTATTGGAATCTTTGTCAATAATATTATTTGCATTTGATACTCTTTGACTTTAATTGTTGAAAAAAAAATTATTCTAACCTTAATTTAGTTCCATTTTCCCATTGGAAGGGAGCCATACACGCCTAAAAAGGTAATTATCGATAAGAAAAAATATTAATTTATTCTAAATTGGCACAAAAAAAAAAAAAATCTAGGTTAAAAAAGCCAGTTCATTTTTATTCTAATTTGATTTTAAATGTGAAAATTAAAAAAAAAACGAATTCAATTGCAATAATTATTTTTTAATAATAATAAAATAAAATTTGTTAATCCCAAGTAGAGATTTGACTTAACAAACAACAACAAAAGTGAGTGAGTAACCTTGAAAAAATGTCGGTGGACTGGCCTAGGGCAATGCAAGTTTTTTAAACTCTTTCACAATGGGGCCTTTAATTTCTGAAACCGCTTCTTATGTCACATTCAACTTGACTGACCAACGCCAATGAGGAGAAGCAGAAGGGGAAGGGGGATTCATTTTAATTTAATAATGACACATTTATAATTAAATTATAACAATGTAGTCAAAATAAATTTTAAATAAATTAATAAAATTGAATTTTGTTTATTGTTTTCTCATCGGAATTAGAATATTAATAATAATTTTATCACCCTGTAAGTTAATACTTCTTAACCTAACCTTTCATTTCATCCTTTTATGCAACATTAAAAAAAAAAATATCGTAATTTATATGTTAATAAATATTATTATAATTATCATATGTCATTGTTATTATTATTATTTTTTGTTGTTTTGCAATTCAACATAGAGATATTAAATTTTAACATAAATTATTCCATTTGAATGAGTCATAAAATAAAATTTAAAGGCACACATAAATAACTAAAATAAAAAAAATATTTTCAAATAAATAATTGCGTTGATAATTAATAACCTAAAATATATATATATATTTCTAATATATAATTGCGTTGACAATCGATAAATAACCTAAAATTAAATATTATAAGTTAGATAGGGCCTAAATAGGTATATTTGACAATCGAATTTTTTGTTATCACTTTTAGGAAACAAAAATTGATTAACCCATCGTAGATGATGCCTGGATAATTAGTAATATTTTATTACGTTAGTTTTTTTTTTTAATTAAAACGTAATAGTTAAATAACTTTGTTAATTAATATATTTGGATAATTGCATGGATGAAGAAGCAAAAGAGGAAGTTGATAATTTTAATTTTGACATCAAAATGCCATCAGGTAATCTTTTTTTAACTCCTGTTTGACATCATTATGTTTTAAACGTAATAGATACAAATTCAACAAGTCTTATCAATTAATAATATCATTTTAGGGGATAGAGTTATTAAAACAAATACAGTCGGGACTAAACATGACGTCAATTTTGTATTTAAATAAATTGTTGGAAATAATAACTCCCCTAGAAAGTCCTCGGGTTTGGTGTAGCGGTTAGCGTGCCGGCTTTGTATACCAAGGGTCGCGGGTCCGGATCCCAGGTAATCCGTAGACTTTATTTAAGCCATTTGGACCCCAAATAAATATATATTATAAAATACGGTTATCGTTTAAAGTCTTATGTGGCCTAAATTGCCGAAAAGACTGTGTGCATGTGTGTGTTAGTGTGAGTGTGAATGGGAAAAAAGTATGAGTGTTTTTTATAAAAAAAATTCTAAAATGGCCTCTGCACTCGAAAAGAATATTAACAAAAACAAAACAAAAAAAAAAAAGGCAAATAAATTTTCCACTTGAACTTTTGAATTAAAGGTAAATATTCATTCTGAATAAATAATAATTTATATAATCTTTTTGATAAGAGGATTGGATGAATTGTTTAAATTTTATTTTTAGATAAATTAATTCATTTATGTTTTAAAGAGAAGGAGAATTATTTATTAATTTAAACCTTATCCAATTTTATTAAAATTAATTCTCTGTGTTTTATAATAAACGATTAATTATTCGTAACTGAGAAAATACTTACGTTTAGCATGAAATAAGAATATTATTTTAATAAATAGATACTAATAATATCAGATTTCTTTTTCATTGTTTTCAATTTGTTGCTAAATTAACGAGTATTGCCAACCAAATGGCTTAAATAAGAATGCCTGAACTCCCAATTAATATATTTACAAGTAACGGGTATCGTTTAAAGTCTTAAATGGCCTAAGTTGCCGAAAAAGACTGGTGAAGAGTGTAAATGAGAAAAAAGTGTGAGTGTTAATAAAAAAAAAAAAATCGAGTATTGCCAATTTATGAATAATTAATAAATAACAGATGAATTCAAAATAATTTAAAAGTTCGTTTACATTACTCTAATAAAAGAAAGTAATTAAATCAAAAAAAACAAAATTAACAAAAAAAAAAAAAATTAAAATTAGTGTCATGTTTTGAGATTCAATATCCTTGAGATATAATCAATTCAAAGCACTCTAAATGTTTGTTGGTCTTGAATATTTATTTAACCATCCACAAAATGTATCTAATGTAATACTAAATGCACAAAGCCTTGGACTTCCCGTTATAACATAATAATCGAAGTTTCTGCCCTTTGGATGACAGTCGGGGCCACGTCAATAATGAAATGTTTATAGCCTATTTATAAAGCCTAAATGAATTATAAATTAAATTGAAATTTTTTTTTTAATATTCAAAGAGTAATATCATTTATTTTTTTGCAATTTTTTTTTTAATTATCAATCAGGTCGTGATAAAAACAAAAAATGAGTTATTTATTTTCTACATACTCGATAAATGATGTTTGGAATCGACTCTCATTGTTTCGTCATTAATATATTTCTTACATCTCTTAGAAATTAAAGATCTATTACCCCTTTACTTTCTTTTCTATTTCTATTATATAAAATATATAGTGAGAAAGTATAGTTTATTTACAAAGTGCTAAATGTGCCAATTTTATTTTTTTATTTTCATTGAATAATAAGCCATGTAAATGAAAAAAAAGATATTTATATTGAGAAAACTATACGTAGATAATTTCATTATCTTATGCTTTCAAAGAGGGCGATGTCTCTGCTACATCCCTTGAAAATAAATTCATTTATTTTATTTATTTATTTATTTATTTATTTATTTATTTATTTATTTATTTATTTATTTATTTATTTATTTATTTATTTAGTGATATAAGATTCCCAACAGAAATAAATTTCCAATTATAGGGAAAATAAATTACCAGTAAATTATACAAATTCTATAATACTACTGTATGTTTAAGAAGAACAAAAATACTCCACAATGAAGAGAAAAAAAAAAATAAAATAAAAAAAAAACAGAAAAAAAACAAATAGAATAACGATAAAAATAAAAACAATTAAAGCTACAATAAAATGACAATCATTTAATCAGATTGTCCGGCCTCCCTCCTCGCATATTCCGAAATCATTTTGAAAATGGGTGAGTTTTCTCCCATTCTCGTTCGGACAGGGCCAAGATAAAAAAGGGAGCCCGATCTAAAGGGTAAAAAGCCGGGACTCTGAAGCCAATTCTTGCCAACAACTCAGAGCAATCCCAACGGTTGCCGAGAAGATCACACAAATTTGCGTGTATTAAGTCTCGCCTTCTTTCAGAGAGACTTTTAATTTCAAAGATTTCAAGTAGTTGATCATAGGTGATATGAGAAGCAGGGAGGCCAAACTTGACAAAAAAAAGATATTTAAGAAACCTTCTTTGCACCTTCTCAATCAAGTTGATCTGGGCTGCATAAAAGGATCCCATATCAATGGTGCGAACTCCAACTGAGATCTCACCAGAGAGAAATATAAGATTTTAAGAGTATTTATATTTTCAAAGTTCTTACAATTTCTCTTTACAAAGCCAAGCATCTTAAATGTTTTATTTACAATAAAATTTACATGTTCATTAAAGGCTAATTTAGAGTCAAAAATGATTCCCCAGATCCTTGACTTTAACTAAGAATATTGAAAAAATAAAAAATATTTTCGGTGTGTGATTCAAATTCTAAGTGGGCCGTCCAAGTCTAAATGCATAGCTAGTTTTTATAGAAACAAGAAATAAGTAATAACAATAATCAAAAAAATTTTGAGGCTTAGGTCCTCCAAATCTGTCTATGCAGCTAGTTTAAATAAAAATGTGAAAAGAAATAATTTTTTTTAGTCTTGCATCTGAGACCATTTAGACCCCGTCCCTATAATTTTCCTTTGATTGGAAGCCAAATATTTCTCACTTAAAACGGGAGGCAAACAAGAGCACATGAAGCTAACGCTTTACCTCTGTAGGCCTGCTACGGGTCAAGGGAAAAAATACATTAAGAGAAATGAAAAATATCTGGCTGAGTAGCTAGATTTTTAATGAAATA
This sequence comes from Euborellia annulipes, assembly GCA_023213315.1. Classification (NCBI taxonomy): domain Eukaryota; kingdom Metazoa; phylum Arthropoda; class Insecta; order Dermaptera; family Anisolabididae; genus Euborellia; species Euborellia annulipes. The sequence goes on along the minus strand of JAKCPI010019212.1, from coordinate 79,619 downwards.
AATATTTACAAATAAATTATGAAGAGAAATTAAAAATGTGAAATTTTTCCTTCCCCCCTCTTCTTTTTTTCTTTTTTTTTTTTTTTTTTCTTGTTTTTTTCTCCCCCCCCATCTACACCTAGTTATTAAATTAAATGATGAGTTTTATAAGTATTATGAGTAATAAAAGTTTTTGTGGTTAAATATGGATGTGCTCTACCACCTCCAAATCTGCTGCACTTTTTTTAATGAAATAAATATTTACAAATAAATTATGAAGAGAAATTAAAAATTTTCAGAATTTGTGAAAATACTGTTTCAGAGTAAACCGCCCAAATCTGGCTTTGCAGCTAGTTATTATAGGAATCTTAAATAAGATATTCATATACGCATAGCAAGAGAAATAAAAAATTTTTGTGGGTGTTTAAAGAGAGCCATTGATTGGCCTTTTAAGCCGGGCTGTGCAGCTAGTAAATAAATTGGATCATATTTATATTCAGCCTTTAAATCTAATTTTTTGTATGCCATCTAAAAATTATTTATTTGAACCAAATAATTACTGTCACTTATTTGGTAAAAGAGATCGTGGCTAATTGAAATCGGTTAGTAAGTAATAAATATTTTATCATTTAACAACAATAAGTCTTATTGTTTGAATTAAAAATAATCACCAGGGTATTGTTGAAGAGAAGAAGCCAAGATGGCTGGTTACAGAGTCCTCTCAATTAGCAATGATGGATGCGTGAATAAACCGTTGCTGTTAGTTGATTTCCTGTTTTGAAAAAAAAAAATTCGTTGTTAGTATAAAAAATAATTAATTCCACTTAAGGTTAAAGGAAGTAGGTCTTTCAACTTTCAACTATTAAGGTGAAATCGACATTTAATATCAAAATCATAAATTGATCGTGTTAAAACGATTTATCAAATTTTGTTTCTTTTAATATTAATTATTGAATATTTAATCGAAATATTAAAACTTATTTAAATTTTCATATAAAAATGTTTAAAAGTAATTAAAAGAAATATTTATATGCAAAAAGAATTTAAAAAATATAAAATTTACCTGAAATTTCGAGTAACGGGGGGAGGAGGTATCAATGGCTTGTAAGCGTCCTCTCTCGTCTACCAGTGGCGTGGTGGTGAGAGACGGCGCCGCGGCGCCGCCAGTGAGACGGGGAGAGGGGAGGGCAACAAGGCGCTTGGCGAGGGGAAATGGCCTAGAAAGAAAAGAATCTCATTGTTAGAGCACTTGAAATTTACTCCCACTCCTTTGGTGGGGGGAATGTAGGGGAGGGATGGCCAAGCTGCTGGATGAGATGAGGGGAAAGTTGGGTGATCTTGAGGAGGGGAAACGACGAAAGAAATTACTCCTACTCAAGGGGAGGGGGGGGGGCTGCCCGCTTGAAAGTAATGGGCAAGGCAATCAGAACGGAGCTAATGAAGAGAGGAGAGAGCGATCATGGAACATAATCTTATCTTTTTTTTGAAAAATCTGAAATCCTACATCAGTAAAGTGAACTTCTAACAATTTTAAGGTCAAAATGAGAATAAACCTTTTAAAGAGGATCTAAAAAATAATTGATTTAGGAATTTTAATCGAAACCGTTAGACAAAATTTTGAGAAAATCGAAAAAAACTGAAAAAATATTTCAGTAAAGTACTAGTCCTTTTGAGCTGATTTTGCTCAAAAGCTTATTTTAACTGTCCGGTAGGGTACCTAAGCGGGACCCACTTTTTTGGACTCCGGGGAACTCAAAACATATATCCATCAACATCTCGACATCGAATTTTTGACATGATCGCATTACTTTCTCACTATACAATGTATATTACATATATAGGTGAGAGAAAGTAAAAATGGTCGTTTAGAAATTCTAATTGATGTATCTATAAAATATTAATATCCTGTTACTTTTATATAAAAAATCCATTAAGCTAAAAAAAAATATCCGTCGCTTTTATGAAAATAAAACTTAAATTGATTTCGAATTTATCTTTATAAATCAATGATTATATTGGCCTTTAATGTAAATGGATTGGCGGTCTAGTTGGACCACTAATGATTCATTAATTTCAATTTCAGAATCCTTGCTTATTTATATAAATAACTATCTGCGGGCACACAAGGGAATGAAGAACGAATTTTCTAAAATAGTATGCATATACGGTTCTAGTGAAAATAAAGGCTTCACAAACTTATTTCAGTCGGGCCCGCCAGCAGCGGTTCTTTCTTTTTATTATCTTCTATTATAATTAGATGCTCTTTGAATTTGATTTATTGTAATTAGCATAAATCTTTCAAAAAAATTGACTCCTGTTTATTGTCTAAGAGTTTTTACTTTCTCTTACCTATATAACATATATGTTAATATATATAGAGAGAAAGTATAGGTTTCATGTCAAAATTTCATGTCGAGATTTTGATGGATATACACGTTTTTTGAATTCAAAAAAGTGGTTTTCGCAACATGGTCGGTCTGTCTGTGAACAAAATATCTCAAGAATGAAAAGAGCTAGGTGGTTGAAATTTTATATTTAAGTTAGGTACCTCCCTGGGACGTGACACTAAGCTTTTGGACAAAATCAGCCAAAAAATACTAGTACTTTAGTGATGTATTTTTTCTGTTTTTTCGATTTTCTCAAAATTCGCTCCAACGATTTTGATTAAAAATCACTAATTTTTTAGATGCTCTTTAAAATGTATATTCCCCATTTGAAATTGTTTGAAGCAGACTTTACTCTTGTACTTCATAGGGAAGATAAGAGAAATGATTGTCAAGGTAACTAAATATAAATATTATCTTGAATTCTAATATATTGGCGCAAACTAAATATATCTCGACCCAAAAAAAATCTGGTGTGACAAGCACAAAACACAACTTTCACTTATCGAAGGTGTACGACCAATCACACCAGATTTGTAAATTTACAATAATTTATTTTAAACAAAAAATAAAAAAATATCTCGCATCTCCGTGAATGAAAGCTACGATCTTTGATTGCTTTCATCTGAGCCATATTTTGTATTAAACGAAAAGAAAGTATTTACTTTCTTTGCTTCCGATGAAAAAGATATTAAACCGATTAAAAAAAAAAAAAAAAAAAAAAAACTCGGGAATAACTAATATTAGATGGAAGCGTTCTGAAGAGAAGTTACTAGAACATCTCAAGTCAGATAGGACCAAGTCAAAAATTAAAATATTAAACTTGACGGATCTTAAATTTGCCCCTGGTTTAATATTGATAGAATTATATGTCGACACTAAATTGAAGTTATTAAATAAGACTTTCCACAGTAGTTGAGTTTATTAGGCCTGGATCTTTAAATTGTGCTCTTTAGTAAAAACTAGAGAAGAGAACCTTTCTTTTTTTCCGACTAGTAAATCACGGTTGATAGAATATCTGGCCATATCTCGACAGGCTCACATCTGCCGCAAATATGAACCAAAGCGAATCTCCTTACTTTTATTGTTATTATTTTTATTATAGCCTTCGGAGAGTGTTTTTCTGACGGTAGGCAAGCAGGAGGCAGTGAAGGCCCTGGGAGTCGTTGCTTCAGACGAGAGAGTCGTTTCGGTTGAGGGTTATTTTCGCCCTGGGGCCAATGCACCACCCCCGTCATTTCAGCCCTTCTCTTTTGCTCTTCACTTCTCTTCTCACTCTCTGATCAAATGATGACTGTCTTCTTCTAATGGGATCAAACAATCGTTTCCGTTAAAATCCCCAGTCGATGTAACATTTATAAATTTCATATTTTTGTTGAATAAAATGAACATTAAAACAACAACAAATAATAGTTTGAAACATTAAAAATGTATTAAATTTTTACTTTTATATTTCGATTAGAGTTGAAAAAAGGCGGGCTTTGCGACTAGTATGTTTATAAAACTTTCTCCAATTGTTGAATTTCGGATTTTCGCCCCTATGATTCTCAGCAGGCGGTATGCTCTATTACCATCAAAACCTTTTATAAATTTGTAAAGTTATTTAAGAAAAATAAATAAAATTTTAGGAAAATAATTAAGCAAGGATGGTCTGATTTGGGGAAAATGAACAAACGTTCCTTAGCTTACTTAATTTATAAAATGAATGACCTAACGACGTTAATCCTAAGTACATTAAATTAAATTATGTGTGGAGAGTGGAATAATCGATTGAGAGAACCCATCAGTTTGTGAGGAGACCGGTTTAATGATATCAAGGCAATATACTGTATAATTACATAAACAAATGCACGAAACCTTATAAAACCAAAAAATAAATATAATTTTTTATACTGAAAGTATACCCTCTGTGCTGTTAAATTAAAATAGTCCTGTCATTAAGATTTCTATTTAAATATAGTATATATAATTAAGAAAATTTCATAAAAGTAGCAGATTAGCCAACAATAATCATTATTAAAAAGTGCAGAAATATAGGTCTGCACTATAAAAATGTCCTCCAGTTTAATAAAATATACAATTTTGAAGAAGCGTGTGGGTAGGGCATTGCAAGTAGTAAGTTTTGAAAATAACTTCATGAAAGTCGCCATCTTTATGTTAGCAAGCAAGGAGTTTTGAACAGTATTTATTTATATGGCTTAAATAAAATCATCGGACTGCCTAGGATTCGAACCCACGACCCTTGGTATACAAGACCAGCACGTACAGCACGCTAACCCCTGCACCAGGCCCGCGGGCCAGTATAAATATTGAAAACCCTAGATCTATTTTTATATCCTCTAATCTGTCATGATTTTTATCTCACCCAGAAACTTCAGCTGAAAAACTGACCTCAATCCATATTTATAAATATAAACAAAAGTACACAGGGTAATTATATACTATAAACCTTCTTTATTAAAAAAAAAAAAAAACATAACAGAATGTTTAATTATTTATGAAAAAATTCTTTAACCGTGTAAAACATGAATTAAAAAGATCCGAGTAAAAGACGAGTAAAGAATTATTTATAAGTTTTTCTGGCATGAGTAGTATTTTTAACTTTTGAAAAGTTGTAGCGAACGCTTGGGAACCGTTTATTTTATTACTTTCCATGGCCGCCCCTTGTCTGCCCTATTCAACTTTTAGTCCCCGGGCATTGCTATTTTTCGACTACTAATTCTTACTTAAACCAAATTAAACATTTAAATTTTTCACCTAATATATTAATTATTTAAACCCTTGTTTGAAAACAATTTCCATACCTATAATTAAAAAGAGAGCTCATTTCAAAGGGGAAACTTTTTGCCATTAAAATATTTTTGTTAAAAGAGTTATAATAATATTCATTATATAAAATATGAATATGAAGTAGATTGAACGAAAAACTTTTATAGGAAGAATAGATCGTACTCCACCCACTTCTTTTTTTATGAAACTATTGAAAGAATTTCTGAAGTTATCAAATAATCAATTAGTTATTAATATTACTTAATCTAAGAGCATTTTCTCCTAAAGCAAAGTGGCCCTTATTTAGTAGAAAAGTATATTATTATCAAAGGTAAAAATAGTATCGTAGTTGTTGAATAGGAGTGGGGGGAATTTATAAGGCTTCAGATGACAAAAGACTAGTACGACTATACAAATCAACGCCTCAAATAGACTAGTAACCACTAATACATCAAATTGTGGAAATAATATTTTGTTACCAAATCAATCTATATCCTATATTTTCAGTACAAAATGTGCTTCAAACAATTTTTGGAAGGGAATGTGAGGATATACAATTTAAAAGGAACCTAAATACTTTCTCTCTATATATATTTCATATATAGGGTAAGAGAAAGTAAAATCATTGATTTATAAATTTTAATTAAAAATGTTGACGCCAAATTTGAAAAAATTGAAAAAACTAAACCATTTCCGTCTTTTTTTACCTTCTCTTACCATATATATGAAACATAAAGAGAGAAAGTATTACGATCATGTCAAAAATTAGATGTCGAAATTTTGATGGATATACACGTTTTGAGGTCCCCCGGAGTTCAAAAAAGTGGGTCCCACAAATTGGTCTGTTTGTCCGTATGCGAACAAAATATCTCAGTAACGAAAACAGCTAGGAAGTTGAAATTTTATATTGACTTTGGCAAAAGGGTGAAAATAAACTTTTGAACAAAATCGGCCAAAAAGTAGTAGTACTTTACTGATGAACTTTTCACTATTTTTTCTCGATTTGTCAAAATCCGCTCCAATTATTTTAATTAAAATTCATAAATCAACTATTTTTTAGATGCTTTTTAAAAAGTAAATCAGTGACATTTTTTGTGAAAATCGTTTGAAGTACACTTTACTGATTTACGACTGAGCCATCTATTAATCGCATGGTCAAGTTTGGAACTAGGGTGCTAAGTGCAACTAAATATATCTCGAGTCGAGCACAAGAGTTTTTTTTACCACAGACCACTTTTTTTGGGAACAGGGCTCCTCAAAACGTTTATTCTATCAATCTCAAGACCGAATTTTTGACACAATCGCAATACTTTCTTTTTTTATGTATAAAGGTATAAAAGTAAGAAAAAGTTTAAAGTATTTATAAACACACAAAATCACTCTGAATAAATCTCAATAAATCAAAATTGTTAAAATACTCGCTTTGCACTTAGAGTGAGTCGGTAAAAGTGAGAATATTGAAAATGTGCTTTGAATAAAATGTGTGCATTTTAATAATTAACACTTTGAATTTGCCAAAGATTTATATGTCAATTTATAGATTATTTAAAAATGAACAATGGTTGTAAAAATTTCAATTGTCACTCACCAAATGAAGGATTTCTGGAATTGAAACGACGAGCACAAGTTCGACGTGTAAGCTGTGACGGCCTCTCTAGCCTTACTGACTGCCTGGTGAGTTGGAGGTGGCAAGCTAGGTTAGAAGTCGTTTTAAACCTGTAGCAACAAGAATAAAATCATGTAGAAAAGTATATCTATATATATGTGTATGTGTGAGAAATGTGTTTGTGTGTGTGAGCACATAGAGATTTTAATATAAATTCCCATTTGAAGCCAAATATATATTTAAAAATATTTCCAATTATACTATTTCATTATCTGAATAAATATACGTAAAAATTTTAATTTATTTTATATTCTCCAATATGAATAGATATTAAAGAGAAATAGATAGGCATCGAATTTTAAAGTTAGTGAGGGAGGTTAAATTAAATTTTTCTTGATCATAATAATTTTCCCTGGCTCTTATAATATACATGTAGGTATATTAGTGTGAGAAAGTAAAAAAGCCTATAAAAATTTGATGTGACTAAGAAGAAATTTGAAAAAAAAAAAAATTTTATCAAATAACCATTTGGAATTAGATTAATTCTTCTCAAGCTGCAATAGAGTTTTATTCCCGGTTGCCTAACGGCAGGCGTTTTTTAAATGAATTCGGATAGTTAGTTAATTAATCGCTTTTCCGGATATGATTGTTGAATTTTTTTTGCCCTTTTGGTTACAGAGCCGTTACATTTAGGGCTTTCAATGTAACTCGTATAGTAATTTTTAATATAGGCCTACCGTTGGCTATCCGGGTAATATTAATTTAAAAAAAATAATATTAAATGGGGGGAGAGAACAAAATTTTTTTTCTTTTTTTTAAATAAAGTTTTTTAAATTTGTTTTTAAACCAAAATTTTTTGTGTCGACATATATTTAGTTCCCGACAGTAAGGAACATTTGAATTCAGATGTAAAATTTATAAGTATGGGAAAATATTTATATTTTGTTACCATGGCAACCATTTCTCCTATCTTCCCTATGAAATACAAGAGTAAAGTGGTCTTCAGAAGATTTCAATCGCAAAATGAGAATATACATTTTAAAGAGCATCTAAAAAATAATTGATTTTTGAATTAAAAAAAAATCGTTGGAGCAAATTTTGAGAAAATCGAAAAAAACTGAAAAAGTACATCAGTAAAGTACTAGTAATCTTTGGCCGATTTTGATTAAAAGCTTATTTTCCGGTCCCGGGGGGTGTTTAACTTAAATATAAAATTTCAACCTCGTAGCTCAATTCCTTCATCCTTAAAATTGAACACACACCCACACACACACCCACCCACCCACCCACCCACCCACAGACAGACCATGTCGCAAAACCACTTTTTGGATTCAGGGGACCTCAAAACGTGAAGATCCATCAAAATCTCGACATCGAATTTTTGACATAACCAATACTTTCTCTCTATATATATATTACATATATACATAGGTAAGAGAAAGTAAAAAATAATAAATTCATCCTTTTCTTTTAATCATTTATGGAGTTAGCAAAAAATCAAAGACTTTTGTAATTTTAATTGTCCGAAAAGCAGACTGACAGCAGTTTGTGTTCTAAATATGAATATAGTTAGCTCCGTGAAATAAGTTTTGCAACTTCGTTTCGTATTTTTTTAAATAAATTGCAAGCTCGTAATATTTTTAAATCATAGAAATAAAATTGAATTAAATGTTAAAATAAGTCTTTAATTTTAAATTAAAATGCTTATTTAAGCAGAGATAAAAACTAATACCCTTACTTTTAAGAGAAAGTTGTATTAATTATACGGATTTAAATAACATGATTTCCATTTAAGTAGATTTTTAGATGACTTAATAATATATCAGAATAATATTAAAGGATTATTAAAATATTCAAATTTAGATGAATAATGGTTTTAAATTATCCTTTTTACTTGTCAATGTGTTTTCATTAATATTTCAGGTGAGGGTGTTGAAAAAAAAAGGGGGAAGGAAAGGTGAGTTGGTTTTCTTCTTGAAAACGAATCAAGTCCTTTCGACTGGCAAATTATAATCCCATCTATGTTAGTAAGGGGGGGGGGGGGTGGAAGGAGACAAAATTTGCCAACTGCCAAGTTGGCAGATTTTTAACACGTGTTGCAGCCAGCATCCGGGACGGTTAGAGAGAAAGAGAGGGGAGGAGGCAAGCAAACGACAGACAAAGCAATCCAAAACGCATTCCAAACTAAGTACGAAGAAAAGGGGATTAAAACTCGGAAGGCAGCACGAGCCAGTTCCTTGGACAAAAATGAGGGACAAGAAACGAAAAGTTTTCTCGCTCTCTTTTTGGGAATGGGAGATACACTTGAGAAAAGTGTGTTTCTTCTTTAATTATAGCTGGAGAATTGTTTCAAACAAGGGTTTAAATAATAATTAGGTAAGGGATCTCATCTCCCTACTCCAAAAAAAAAAAAATATTAATATTCTAATACTAGTTTAAAATTTAAGGGATAATAATAATAATATAGTATAATTTAATCGTAAAGGAATACTATTATTTTTTTATAAATTCCAAATAATTTTTACTTTCTCGTACCTCTATATATATGTTAATATATAGAGAGAGAAAGTATTGGATTCATGTCAAAAATTCGATGTCGAGATTTTGATGGATCTTCACGTTTTGAGGTCCCCTGAATCCAAAAAAGTGGTTTTCGCGACATGGTCTGTCTGTGTGTCTGTGTGTCTGTGTGTCTGTCTGTGAACAAAATATCTCAAGAACGAAAAGAGCTAGGAGGTTGAAATTGTATATTTAAGTTAGGCACCCCCTGGGACGTGACACGAAGCTTTTGAACAAAATCGACCAAAGAGTACTAGTACTTTACTGATTCACTTTTTCAGTTTTTTTTCGATTTTCTCTAAATTTGCTCCAACGATTTTTTTTAAAATTCAAAAATCAATTATTTTTTAGATTCTCTATAAAATGTATATTCTCATTTTGTGATTGAAATCTTCTGAAGACCACTTTACTCTTGTACTCCATAGAAAAGATAGGAGAAATGGTTGCCATGGTATCAAAATATAAATATTTTCCCATACTTATAAATTTTACATCTTGAATTCAATTGTACCCTACTGTCGGAAACTAAATACATGTCGACACAAAAAATCTGGTGTGACAAGCACAGTACACAACTTTCGATTACCGAAGGTAAGAGAAAGTTGTGTGCTGTGCGCCAGTCACACCAGATTTTTTAGTAAAAATTTAGCCTCTATGAAATCATCAATAGTGAGAACTGTAAAAGCCAAAGAATGTCGGTTCAGATCACAGGCAGCCGGATAGGGATTCATTTGGTATTTATTTATTTATTTATTTATTTTTTTAAACACTGCACTTTTTCCCCATTTCCACTCACCACATAGCCTTTTCGGCAACTGGCCATATAGGACTTTAAACGATAGCCGTTATTTAATAATAACTTTTTGCCAGCTCCCAAACAGATATTCTGGCTACGCCTATGCATTCAGTGATTTTGTAAATAAGTGATCAAGAAAACAATCATTTAAAATTTTTTTTTGTTTTTAAGCTTTCAATGTAAAAATTACAACGTTTCGGCCACTCATTCTGTGCCCTAGTTCATCCAAAGTGAATTCGGATGGGATTGTAAGGAATGTATAATTTTTTGTGATCTTAAGCTATATCTGAAATAGGCACAAAATGAGGGACGTTGTAATAAAACACAATTGCAAGTCTATTACTTGAAATTTTTATTTATATTTGTACCTTTGGGCATATTTATTTTTTAGTATATAAATAATTACCTTAAATAAGAATGCTTGGACCCCAAATAAGAGAAAGTAAAAAGCCTCCGATCACTACAATTTAACGTGACGTTTCGGGATAATTTTATGGTCCCATCTTCAGTCCTTCAAAATTATCTATTGTAAATTGTATAAATCGGAGGCTTTTTATTTTTGGGTGTTTCTGCTTCTTCTCTTGTTAAATAAATTTAGAAACAAGCAAACATTGCTCTATTAATAGTAGAGTATAAGACAAGATACAATTAACCCACTTGAAAATTAATTCTCAAATGGATTGTATTATCTAGTTCGCCTGAGCGCCTAAGAGCGTAGGCAACCAGTTGTTCTTTCCAAAAATCCTATGAAGTACAAGAGTAAAGTGTGCTTCAAACAATTGTGAGAGCAAAATGAGAATATACATTTGAAAAAGCATCTAAAGAATAATTGTGTTTTGAATTTTAATCAAAATCGTTAGAAATAATTTTGAGAAAATAGAAAAAACTGAAAAAGTACATCAGTAAAGTACTAGTATTCCTTGGTCAATTTTGTTCAAAAGCTTCGTGTCACGTGGCAGGGGGGTAGCTAACTTAAATATAAAATTTCAACTCCTTAGCTCTTTAAGATATTTTGTTCACAGACAGACAGACCATGTCGCGAAAACCATCTTTTTGGATTCAAGGGGACCTCAAAACGTGAAGATTCATCAAAATCCCACATGGAATTTTTGACATGAATCTAATACTTTCTCTCTATATATATTAACATATATAGAGGTAAGAGAAAGTAAAAAAAAATCATATTGTGTAACATCTTTAAAAAAGGATTCATTAATATAAATGGACCTAAGAAAAAAAAAGAAACGTTAGTTTAAATCTAATTAACTTTCTCCATGGGTTTTGTCAATTTTTTTATTCTTTTGAGACTCTATTTCATCTAAATTTCAGTTGTTTTAAAAGTTTTGTCCCAAGGAAAGGAAGGTCTCAAGGGTTTTGCAAACTTTTATGTGCAAAGGTTTCTAAAAAATATGCCTAGATGGTATTAAAGGGTTCTGATGTTGTTTTCAAATAACATTAAAGATATTTATGTTCTTTCTTGAGTTATATTTATATTATGCACCCATTATTTTTTACTAGATTTAATAATCAATAAATATAAATATATTATATTTAAGTATAAATTTTTTATTATAAATCCAATTATATTTTTTTTTATCGAATGTTTCCCATTCAATAATAATAAGTTATTTTATCGGAGGAGATTACGATAAAAATTGGTAAATGGTTTTTTACTTTATATCTTATATAGTATTTTTTTATTTTCATTTTTTTATTATAACAAAAAATACGATATATGATTTATTTTATTAATTTTATTAACCATAGTAGTGAGCAGGACCGTAAGTAAGTTTTCCGATCCCAAGCGTTACTATTTAATCTCTAAAATGGCCTGTTCATTGGAATATTATAAAGGGTTGTTTAATATTTTTTATTATGTTAATATTTAATACCTATATCATAATATAAAATTTTCAAAGAAACAAAATAGAAAAACATAGTTCAAAAGATTTTTGTTTATCTTTTTTTACTTTCTCTGACCTATATAAATTAATATAATATATAAATAGAAAGTAAAGCATTCATTTAAAAAATTCGATGTCGAGATTTTGATGGAAATACAGGTTTGCAGGCCCTCTGAGTTCAAAAAAGTAGTTCTCGCCTGTCTGGGTGTTCAAAATTAATTCTGAAGGAATTCAGAGAGGAGGTTGAAATTTTATATTTAAGTTAGGTACCTCCCTGGGGGCGTAACACGAAGATTTTGAACCAAATCAGCCAAAAACTAGTAGTACTTTTTTGAAGCACTTTTTCGATTTTTTTCGATTTCTTTAAAATTCACTTTTTTTTTTTTAATTTTATTTGCTCCGGTACTTGGTTTTACACAATTTTCCCTATATTACAATTTTTTATTTATTTTTCTCTCTGTACAGAATGTGTCCGACCGTCAAGCATTGATAAAATAAAATTCACTTCAACGATTTTAATTAAAATTTAAAATCAATAATTTTTTAAGATACTCTTTGAAATGTTTATTCTCAATTTGCCCTAAAATTTGTTTGAAGCACACTACTCTTGTTCTTTATAAAGAAGATAGGAGAAATGGTTCCCATAACAATATATGGACCCTGTTACGTATTAGTGTGTCAAGCGCCAGCTACCGAGATTTGAAGAAAATTAACATTAAAGTTTTTTGTTTTGATTGGATTATATATAATTTTTTTGTCAATTGTGCAAGTAACATTAAATATAAATTTTTTAGGACATATTTCATAAAAAATACTATTAATTATAGCATTTGAAACAATATTCCTTGCTTAACTCAATTTTTAATTTTTTTTGGCGCTTGACACACTATTGAATAACAGGGTCCATATATTCCTTTGTTTATAAAATTCACATTTTGAATTCTATCTAATGAACCAGTCGCACAAGATTTTTCCTATTATACTGATATTAATACGATTCATTTTTTTTTTTTTTGTTTCAGCCGTGTCCTGATGCAAATGACTTCCGTGAACAACAATGCCAAGCATTTGAGCGTGAACCATACGGCGGTGTTTGGATGCGGTGGTCAGCCCATTGGGATCCACAAGCGCCTTGTGCTCTCACTTGTCGTGGTTTTCCGGATGCTGAACGCCGTGCGGATCTAAATCAAGCACTCGACGAGCCACCACATATTGTCGTTAAACTTGCAGAAATTGTACAGGATGGTACACGCTGTCGGCCCGGTAGTCTTGATATGTGTATCGACGGCCGTTGTCAGGTATATCACCACAAATTTTAATTCTTCCATTTTTTTAAAGTCTTCATTTTCATTATTTTTGGGACGAAGTTCTTTAACGCGGCTACGCAGGGTGAAATGGGAGAAAATGTAACGTAACAAAAACTTGTTCCTAACAAAAATGCGTTCCCAGCGCCCGAGCGATGGCGGAGGAAGGCGAGATTAGCCGAAATCTTGGCGTGGCCACGCCCACCTTCTCCTTGTCTTTATTTCCTTCTATCTACCGTAGGCGGTAGGCTCCCTGGCCGCCTTCGGCGGGCTTTTCGTCTATTTAGATAATATTCATACTAAATTATATTCTGAGTTGAAGAAAATGCTAAAGAAAATTTTCAAATAAGTAAAGATTGATAAAAACATTCTCCTATTTTGTCCTGATGATGAGTGCGATCGGCACTCGAAACGTCTACAAAATATAATCTTTTATTTTCAACATTGTCTGCTTATAAGCCTACACCATAAGATCCTCAAATACTAAATCAATATTTATTTATTCCCGAAGATGCATAACGAGACGAAATAGAAATAAATTTCAAAGATTCACGACCTTCCACTATTTGTATTCGACATTTTAAATTACGGATAAAAGAATTTAATTAAGCAGTGAAAAGCATAGAGCAGTGATAAAGTAAGTTAGGAAACTTAAGGAAAAGAAATCTATATTTTAAAACATGAAAATGGACCTTAAAATATTTTTTATAACGGCTTGATAGGAAAATTAATTATAATTTTTTTTCCTGTTCTTTTGCAATTTTCGTTAGCGATTAATTACAAAATACTCGTTGAAATATCAGAATTTAATTAAATCGATACTAATGTAATGGGATCTAAAATTAATTAAACAATAAGCATAGTCAAATTCATAATATAATAATCTCTCATCTCATCATATTATTAATATACTGTATATTATATTATATGAATAATTTTAGAACTATAAATTGATCATATATGATAAATTTTTTGCCCCGGTAGTGACGAGAATTCTCAGATGATAAAGAAAACAAAAAAGCAACAGTATAATAAAAATTGGTGGGTTAAAATTAAATGCAAGTATATCAGAAACTTTCTAGTCTTTCTTCAGTTACTTTTGAAGAAAAATCAGATGAATTTAACAATTCAGCTAAGATTATAAAGGTTATTACAATTCAAATGAGAATTTCACAGATGTTATAACTTTGTAATCTTAACTTAATTGTACCTAAAGAAGGCTACAGAATGAGTGGCCGAATTTTTACAAATAAACCGAAAATCAAGTTATTTTATTAATATCTGTCTAAGTATCTGTCTATGAACAAAATATCTCAAGAAGCTAGGAGGTTGAAATTTTATTCAAAACATCACTACGACTCTGTTTTTTCGGTAAGGATGTAGGGTGCAAAAACAAAAACAAGAGATTTTTATTTTTCCCAAATGAGTTTTATTCCTATTATTTCAAAGGCACAAATGATCATCATCTTCAGAGGAAAGTGTAAAAACACAACAAAAATATTTATAATAGTTTTTTAAGGTAAAGACATTGTTGTAACTCAGTTAACATTACAATTACATTAATTAGGTAGAACTTTGTTTGAAAAGAGATGGAATTTTTTTCAAACACTCAAATATATATATCGTTTAAGATAACAAATTTGCGAGATAAGTTCGTGGATGATTGGGCAATTACAATTACAGCCAAGGTTTTTTTTGCATCAAGAAAGTCATTTAAAGTTATCGAGGTCAAATGACTTTCTTGTTGCAAAAAAACCTTGGCTGTAATTGTAATGCTAACGGAGTGTAATAAGAGGTACAACAATGTCTACATTATTATTAAAATTGTACCAACTATTATAAATATTTTTGTGAACATTATAATTTTTTCAGTTTCCTCTGAAGTGCCTTTGAAATAATAGTAAATTTAGGAAAAATAAAAAACTCTTGTTTTTGTTTTTGCTCCCTACATCCTTGCAGATGAAACAGCTTCGTGGTGGTGTTTTGAATTATATGTCTCTCGGCAACACTTTTTATATTTAAATTAGGTACCCCGTGAGACGTAACACGAAGCTATTGAACAAAATCAGCCAATATCTTTTATTAGATAAAGAATATTTTAATATCTTCGATATTTAATTTTATGAAATTGTTTATTTTGAAGAGACGTTTGACAAGCTTACAACGATAAATGATTTATTTATTCAAAGAGGCACGAGATTAACGGTTACGCTTAGGAGTATAGCTAAGCAAACCCAGATTAACTTGTATGTTCAAATGCTTCAGTCTCTCTGAATTTACCTTTCGGGTAACTAAAACCTTATTTTTCTTTAGAACCCAAAAGATAATTTTAAATATCTGGGACAATACAAGTAACGTGTGTTTATACCATAAATAATTTTTGAATTATTTAAGCAAGAATTAAAAAAATAATGTAAATATAAACTCACCAGCTCAATCTCGTTGATCGGAAGGTCGTCTTACTGATCTTAGTAGCTGGAAGACAGGTGGCTTGGCCTGTAAACAAAGACAGACAAAAATATTAGTCTAAAAAGCAATATTTTTCTTTTAAAACAAAAAATAAATAAAAAAAAGAGAGAAAATATTTCTGTTTTGTTAGTTTAATAAATTACATTTGGCCGTTTTAATTATTTACTGGGCAGGAATAGATTGTGCAAAGTGATCAATGAAACAATTAAAGCCCCGATAACAACTGTGCATCCTGGCTATTGTGAGTACTCGGTCATTAGAGGAAATTCAGTAAACGCCAACTGCTTAGCAATTTAAAGAGAAACGTCTGATTGAATATTTTGTTAAAAAATTAATTAAATTATTAACAAAAAGTTGAAAGAGAAAAAAAAAAAATTGAGATGTCAATTTATCAAATTAAAATCTTATTTAGATCATATTTCAAAAAGCCCTTAATATTTATATTCGCTTTTTTTTGCCTTTGATGTTTTGTCACCTACGAATTTATTTATTATTAAATTTTCGACTTTTCTTAAATAGAATAAACTCATTATTATTATTTCATTATATAAAAAAAAAAATGGTTTACGCTTGCGTTATAAATATTAATAGGTCGTCTAATTAATTAATTTATTGAGACTTTGTCTTTGAAAAGTTTGATTAAAAAATAAAACTTGACAAAATTCAAATTAGATAATTACCCCAGGAGTATTTGATAAAATACAAAATTTAAATTAGATTTAACACCATTTTAGATAGCTTGAAATTATTTTATTTGATAAAAATTTTGTATGCTTCCAGCTAAGATAGAAGTGTATAAAATCAGTGTTTTCCAACCTTTTGAAGTCCACGGCAACTATTATCCATAGGAAAATACACTAGGCCCTGTTGTATTTTCCTATATAGGTAACTAGCCGAAGGGTCTGGCAACAGAGAAGAGCAACAGCCACCAAGATCGTTGTTGATAAGAGATGCCAAAGCACGGCTAAATTTAGGATTGGTGAAAAAGCGTCGGTAGCCTCAGAAAGGAATTAAAAATATCAAGATTTGCAATCTTTCAAATATTTTTATTAAAAAATTAAAAATTATTAATAATTATTTTTTTTTTTTAAATTAAAAAATAGATTGTAAAACCCTTTGGCCTTAAGTCTTTAGAAAGAACAACTGGTTGCCTACGCTCTTAGGCGCTCAGGCGAACTAGATAATACAATCCATTTGAGAATCAATTTTCAAGTGGGTTAATTGTATCTTGTCTTATACTCTACTATTAATAGAGCAATGTATGTTTGCTTGTTTCTAAATTTATTTAACAGAAGAAAAAGCAGGAACAGCCTAAAATAAAAAGCCTCCGATCTATACAATTTAACGATAGATAAAGGACTGAAGATGTGCATGAGTGTGACTAGGAAATTTGGTTGGGGGGAGCATAGGACTAGCCATCTTCGCCGGGGGAGGAGGGAGGGGGGGGCATGGGACCTATCGGGGCCTGGAAGGCCCCACATTGGCTCAATTTTTTTTGGCTTGGGGAGCTTTCTGGGAGGGTCACGAGCCTACTGGGGGAGGCTGGGACCCCCTAGTTACGTCCATGAAGATGGGATCATAAAATTATCCCGAAACGTCACGTTAAATTGTAGTGATCGGAGGTTTTTTGCTCCTTCTCCTGTTAAATAAATTTAGAAACAAGCAAATATACATGCTCGTTTAATAGTAGGAGATACAATTAATCTACTCGAAAATTGATTCCCAAATTGTTTAGTCTGTCTCAGCTCCTAAGAGTATAGGCAACCAGTTGGTCTTTCCAAAGATTTTTAGTTAGGGCCAAAGGGTTTTACAATCAATCCTAAATTCATCCGTGCTTTGACATTGCTTAATAACAACGATTGTGGTGTTGTATGAACAAACAGCTACTAACTTCATTGATTTATTTAAATTTATTTATTTATATGTAAGCACATCACTTCTCGAAAACGGCTCTAACGATTTCTTTCAAATTTTAAATATTTTCGGAATATAAAAGAATAGGTTTTGTCTTTGAGAAATAAAAATTAGGGTACTAGCACTTTATTGATGTAATTTTTTTCTAATTTTATCAAAAGCTCGGTCATCCTGAAACTAGACTTAACCCTACTATCATTAATTTCACTGAAAAAGGGTAAATAAAATTGTTTCGAAACCTTTCAAATATTTGGCTGCTTGCGCTTATACCCCCTTAACTTGAATAAATATTGTTATTAATGAAAAAAACATAAAACAACACTTCTAATATTAAAAAATTAAATTTCAGCAAGTAGGCTGTGACCTACAGATTGGCTCCGGAAAGAGAGTGGACGAATGTGGGGTGTGTGGAGGTGACGGCACTTCCTGCTCACAACCTCTATACCATTGGGAAGAAGCTGCAGCTTCTCTCTGCAGTGTAACATGTGGCGGAGGTAAGAATTTAATTTTCAATTATTATTTTTTTCCCCATAAAATTGATATGTCTAACTTCAATAAAACAAAAAAATCATTTATCTTTTCTAGGGTACAAGATGTCGCGACCGATGTGTCGGAATCGTGTCACAGGTGCGGAAGTCGATGAATCCCTATGTAACGCGGCCCGACGACCTCAACCCAAACTCGCCCCATGCAACACGCACAAATGCCCAGCCAAGTGAGTGGACACTAAAAAAATTTTTTTTTTATCTATTAGAGCAAACAAATGTCCTTTTACCGCGACAGCTGTTTCGTTTCAACGCGAATTTGATTTCATCTATCAAAATCTCTTCTTTCAAATTTCGGGTATTATTTACTTATTTGTCAAACAAAAGAATAGCTACTTTTGAATTGCATTTAAACTTTATTTAATATGTAGATATAGAAATAAATCATAAGGGTATTTATATTTTTTTTTATTAATATTTATTTCCCAGACGTTTCCGCCTTAGATCAGGCCATCTCCCAGACCAAACAATCAACATATAGGACAGTGGTTCTCAACCGGTGTGCTCCGGCACCCAAGAGTGCCGCGTGATTGGCTAAGATTGGCGAGATATTAAGATAAACCAAAAAAACAAATACTCTATACTTAAACCTAAAGTCTTGTAAGAACTTGAAATAAAATAAGTCTCATGTGGTAGTGGTCGATTTCGTTATTCGAGTATCCGACATACTAAACTTAATTTTTTTTTAATTCAAGGAAGGGTGCCCCTAGTGTTTAATGTTATTCCCAAAGGTCCCGTGAACTTAAAAAAGTTGGGAAACTCTGATATAGGAAATCAATATTAATGAAAACAAATCTAGCTGCTCTTTTTGATTTATTTCTATATTCCTAATTAATTATACTATTTGTAGTTTTTAAAAGTTCATAGAGTTTGAGAGGAGTTAATATTTTTTGGATAAGTTCAACACGAATTGAAACTTTCCCACCTCAAATTTTGTTGAGAAAAAGTTTAATTATGCATTTTGCGACTCTGGATAAACACAAATTAAACAAGATAAAATTTCTTTTTTTTTCTAAACAATATTTAACGAACCACAGATTTAAGTCCTTTAAACTCCGAATAGCGCCCCTGTCATTGATTGAAAAAAAAACTAATTTTATATTAGAAGTCATGTTTAAAGAGATATTGTCGAAAACGAAAAATTTAAAAATTTTCATATATTTAGTGGAGATGATAGTGTTCTGGATTGCACTAACGTAATTAATCCCCATTGAAAATTTTAATTCTACAATCAGTTCATTAGCTAGAAATAAATGTAGATGGAAGAATTAGAAATTAGGAAATAATCTAACTTTACGGGATGCCGAGAGGGGGGGGGGAGGGGGCCCAGGCCCCCTACCCCCGAAATTTTTCAAATCTATATAAATATATACGGGTATACAGCCAACAGGGGGTACAAAAGAAAGTGTCAAGGAGGCCCCCCCCCCGAAATTTTTAAAATCTGTATAGATATTCACTAGCGTATAGTCAATATGAATATTAACGGCTGAAAATTTACCGTAGGGTGGGAAAAATTTGGTCTCCCAAAAAAAAAGGTAAAATGATTTTCACGGGAGGGAAGAAAAAATTTTCGCCCTAACAAAAAATGGCTGGTCAAGGCCCCTCGGGAGTGAGGTATATCCGGTATTTTAAAAATATTTTTGTATATGGGTGTATTAAAAATGAGTTCGCCCCCCCTCCCCCGAAAAAAAATTACGCCCCTGCCTCGGGTAAATAAAAATAAACAGAGATCCCGGTGCTAATTCAAATAATAATAATGACTTAAAAAAAGTCAATGTTTTTTTTTTAGAATAAAAAAAATTTCGAATTTACCAATTTAAATGATTTGTTTCGTTTTAATAAGAGCATTGACCTTAAGAAAAAAGCAGAATCAACACAATTCCTTTTCTCAAAGTTTCTAATAATTCTTTTTTTTTTTTATTTTGTAGAATAAATGATAAAAGTTGAACAGAAAATTGTTTGTTAAAAAGTTTTCTTATAAATACGGCATTGAACCCGAGTTGGATCTTTTTTTATATAAAATTTGCAAAAAAAAAAAAATTAACAGAGAACCGAATTATTGCCTATATTATATTTTGAAAGATAATTTTTTTAATAAATCGACTCTGGATAAACACAAATTAAACAAGATAAAATTTCTTTTTTTTCTAAACAATATTTAACGAACCACAGATTTAAGTCCTTTAAACTCCGAATAGCGCCCCTGTCATTGATTGAAAAAAAAACTAATTTTATATTAGAAGTCATGTTTAAAGAGATATTGTCGAAAACGAAAATTTAAAAATGTTCATATATTTAGTGGAGATGATAGTGTTCTGGATTGCACTAACGTAATTAATCCCCATTGAAAATTTTAATTCTACAATCAGTTCATTAGCTAGAAATATATGTAGATGGAAGAATTAGAAATTAGGAAATAATCTAACTTTACGGGATGCCGAGAGGGGGGGGGGGGAGCCCAGGCCCCCTACCCCCGAAATTTTTCAAATCTATATAAATATATACGGGTATACAGCCAACAGGGGGTACAAAAGAAAGTGTCAAGGAGGCCCCCCCCCCGAAATTTTAAAATCTGTATAGATATTCACTAGCGTATAGTCAATATGAATATTAACGGCTGAAAATTTACCGTAGGGTGGGAAAAATTTGGTCTCCCAAAAAAAAAGGTAAAATGATTTTCACGGGAGGGAAGAAAAAATTTTCGCCCTAACAAAAAATGGCTGGTCAAGGCCCCTCGGGAGTGAGGTATATCCGGTATTTTAAAAATATTTTTGTATATGGGTGTATTAAAAATGAGTTCGCCCCCCTCCCCCGAAAAAAATTACGCCCCTGCCTCGGGTAAATAAAAATAAACAGAGATCCCGGTGCTAATTCAAATAATAATAATGACTTAAAAAAAGTCAATGTTTTTTTTTTAGAATAAAAAAAATTTCGAATTTACCAATTTAAATGATTTGTTTCGTTTTAATAAGAGCATTGACCTTAAGAAAAAAGCAGAATCAACACAATTCCTTTTCTCAAAGTTTCTAATAATTCTTTTTTTTTTTTATTTTGTAGAATAAATGATAAAAGTTGAACAGAAAATTGTTTGTTAAAAAGTTTTCTTATAAATACGGCATTGAACCCGAGTTGGATCTTTTTTTATATAAAATTTTCAAAAAAAAAAAAAATAAAAATAACAGAGAACCGAATTATTGCCTATATTATATTTTGAAAGATAATTTTTTTAATAAATGAAAATTAAAGAGTCTAGATTGATTGAGCGAATAAAATAACGGAAATAAATATATCTAAACAACCGGAGAAATTGGAACATGAAAAATATTTTTCTTTATTAATTTTTTTATTGAAAAAAAAAAAAAAACGGAGGTGGAATAGAATGGCAAAAAATAACAAGCCTCCTCGTTCCATCATTCAGAATCATCATTATCTCGGAATCAGAATTTGAAAAAAAAATCCTTCACTCTACTTTTTATATATGATACTGGTTTAAAGAGCAAGAACTGTTAAATAATTAAATAAATTAAATTAAGCCGAATTTGTACCCACAATACTTTAATAATCCATCCTTATTAAATACAAACAACATTTTATAAAAATATTTTTCCCACGTATAACACAATTTCATTATAGTGTGTTTTACGAGTAAGTTCATAGGCGTAGCCACGGGGGGGGGGTTTTGGGGGTTCAAACCCCCCATTGGAC
Organism: Euborellia annulipes; assembly: GCA_023213315.1. Lineage (NCBI taxonomy): Eukaryota > Metazoa > Arthropoda > Insecta > Dermaptera > Anisolabididae > Euborellia > Euborellia annulipes. The sequence continues at coordinate 57,685 of JAKCPI010019212.1, read as the reverse complement.
CCAAGCCATGACTAGATATTTAAGCTCTATAATGCAAAATACTTTTTCTCTCTATATATTTCATATATAGTGTAAGAGAAAGTAAAATATAATAATTTTCTCTAGCTTAAAAAAAAAAAAAAAATTAAATAAAACGCAAAAAATTCTAGAAAATTCAGAATTTTCCCATTAGAGCGGGCGCTGGAGGTAGTTGAGTATGCAAAATTTGAGGACCGAATTCTGACAATGGATTTGGGCTAAGAATAGCTCCCAGAATAAGGATCCGGATCTTGCCGGGCCAATTTTTGGTCCAATTTTTTTTTACCCCCACCCCATAGGAAATCAATGGAGTGCATGCTAAGATGATGTGAAGATTTGCAATTATGGTCAAATTCGAGTACTTAAAACCTCAAACAATGAAAAAACTGTCTTGTCAGCAACTGAGGGGATCCTCTAGAGTCCCCTGAGAAGTACTATCTTGCCACCAGTTGTGGTGGTCCCCTCTAACCCCTTCACCTCTTTTCTCTCCCTTTATTATACATTTAGATGTACTGTCTTAAAACCATGCCAAATTGTGGGGACCGGCAATTATGCTCATAATCCATTACCTCGTGCTCCAATCAATGAAAAATACTATCTTGCCGCCAGTTGTGGTGGTCCCCTCTAACCCCTTCACCTCTTTTCTCTCCCTTTATTATACATTTAGATGTACTGTCTTAAAACCATGCCAAATTGTGGGGACCGGCAATTATGCTCATAATCTACTACCTGGTGTATTTATAATAAAGGGAGATAAAAGAGGTGAAGAGGTTAGAGGGGACCACCACAACTGGTGGCAAGATAGTATTTTTCATTGATTGGAGCACCAGGTAGTGGATTATGAGCATAATTGCCGGTCCCCACAATTTGGCATGATGTTAAAGCCGTATATTTAAATTTATAACAAAGAGAGAGATAAAAGAGGTGAAGGGGTTAGAGAGGACCACCGCAGTTGGCGGCAAGATAGTATTTTTCATTGGTTGGGATACCAGGTAGTGGATTATGAACATAATTGCCGGTCCCCACAATTTGGCATGGTGTTAAAGCCGTATATTTAAATTTATAACAAAGAGAGAGAAAAGAGGTAAAGGGGTTAGAGAGGACCACCGCAGCTGGCGGCAAGATAGTATTTTTCATTGATTGGGATACCAGCTAGTGGATTATGAACATAATTGCCGGTCCACACAATTTGGCATGATGTTAAAGCCGTATATTTAAATTTATAACAAAGAGAGAGAAAAGAGGTAAAGGGGTTAGAGAGGACCACCGCAGCTGGCGGCAAGATAGTATTTTTCATTGATTGGGATACCAGCTAGTGGATTATGAACATAATTGCCGGTCCACACAATTTGGCATGATGTTAAAGCCGTATATTTAAATTTATAACAAAGAGAGAGATAAAAGAGGTGAAGGGGTTAGAGGGGACCACCGCAGTTGGCGGCAAGATAGTATTTTTCATTGATTGGGATACCAGGTAGTGGATTATGAACATAATTGCCGGTCCCCACAATTTGGCGTGGTGTTTAGGCCGTATATTTAAATTTATAACAGATAGAGAGAAAAGAGTTGAAGGGGTTAGAGGGGACCACCACAACTGGTGGCAAGATAGTACTTCTCAGGGGACTCTAGAGGATTCCCTCAGTTGCTGACAAGACAGTTTTTTCATTGTTTGAGGTTTTAAGTACTCGAATTTGACCATAATTGCAAATCTTCACATCATCTTAGCATGCACTCCATTGATTTCCTATGGGGTGGGGGTAAAAAAAAAATTGGACCAAAAATTGGCCCGGCAAGATCCGGATCCTTATTCTGGGAGCTATTCTTAGCCCAAATCCATTGTCAGAATTCGGTCCTCAAATTTTGCATACTCAACTACCTCCAGCGCCTGGTCTACATTGAAAAGAATTGATTTTTGTTTTGCTTTATAAAAAATTAAAGCTGCTTAAAATTTATTAAATCTCGCAAATGAAAAATAATAAAAATTATTATATAAATAAATTTTTTATTTTTTTTCTTAAAGAGGTCTGAGATAGGAGTCTGGTCAAGAGAAACACATAGAGAGACACCCTGGTATTTTAGGCCCATATACATAATATTAAGAGATTTGCATTATTTATTGCCTGATACGACTTGATTGAAAAATTGCGGCACTTAATTAAGGGCGGGCCCGAGCCACCTAGAGGGGGGTCCAGGGGGGGGGGGGCGAAGCGAAGGTGGGGTAAGTGGTCATAAATTTAAGTAAGGTGTCATAAATTTCATTAGACGCCTTATCCTGCCCTATTAGTCGGGGTGGGGTGGGGGGGGGGGGGAGAAATAATCCTAAACCCCCCCATCAAAAATTTCTGGCTACGCCTATGAGTAAGTTTATTGATTTTTTTTTTTAATATCAAAATAAATTCATTGGCTATAAAAAAAAAAATTTGCAAATGCCAAATTACGAGTTAATTTTATATTCAAATGCCATCTGGATCAATTCATCAAATCAAATAATAAGAGATGTTATTGTGATATGAAAAGCTTTATGGGAGAAAAAAAAATAAATTCTAAAAATGCTATTAAGAAAAATGAAGAGAGTAGCGTATTATTCACTATGCGTAAGCTATAAAAGAGAGAAAATTATATTCCTATGAAATTTATTCATTAAATTAGTATATTTAAAAATTTTGAAGATAGACAGTTACTAGATTTAAAAATCTGATAACAGCTGATAGTACAGTCGGAACCACAAATGCCTGATGTACTCGAGTGGAGCCATGAGCTTAGGCAACCAAAATGCTTAGCCTTCGGAAGTGTTGTCTTAAAAGTAGCTTTTCCCCTTTAGTTGCATTTAAAAAAATCTGGTGTGACAAGCACAGCACACAACTTTCTCTTAACTTCGGTAATCGAAAGTTGTGTTCTGTGCTTGTCACACCAGATTTTTTGTGTCGACATATATTTAGTTTCCGCCAATATATTAGAATTTAAGATGTCAAATTTATAAACATGAGAAAATATTTATATTTTGTTACCATGGCAACCATTTCTCCTATCTTTCCTATGAAGCACAAGAGTAATGTGTGCTTCAAACAATTTTGAGGGCAAAACGAGAATATACATTTTAAAGAGTGTCTAAAAAATAATTGATTTTTGAATTTTAATCAAAATCGTTAGAGCGAATTTTGAGAAAATCGGGAAAAAAACTGAAAAAGTACATCAGTAAAGTACTCTTTGGCCGATTTTGATTAAAAGCTTATTTTCACGGTCCCGGGGGGTGTTTAACTTAAATATAACATTTCAACCTCCTAGCTCAATTCCTTCATGCTTAAAATTGAACACCCACCCACCCACACACACACACACACAGACCATGTCACGAAAACCACTTTTTTGGATTCAGGGGACCTCAAAACGTATATATCCATCAAAATCTCGACATCAAATTTTTGACATGAAACCAATACTTTCTCTCTATATCTATATATTACATATATACATAGGTAAGAGAAAGTAAAAAGTAATGAGTCTTATTTCATGTAATTTGTATTCGCCTGACTTTACTGAAACAGAGGGAAAAAATCTCAGAGCTATGAGCTCAATTTTAAGTTATAAAGATTCATCAAGCTCGATCCGGAGCTATCCATTCGATGGACTTAGGCGTTTGGGCTTATAAATATAATACAAGCGATTAGTTATAATATTTGTTTTATTTTTAAGCAAGGGCGGATACAAGGGGGGGGGGAGTAAAGAGGGTAATTACCCCTTCCCCCGAGATTTGAGAAAAAAATTTTATTTTGGGAAAAAAAATTCTATTTTTAATATAAAATTTTAAAAATTAATACTTAAAAATTTGATTTGTATATATATTCTGATAAACAAGTATAGAATGCACCTTTAAATTACCGAAAAAAAAAATTGTGTGCCGTGCGACCAGTCACACCAGAATACCCCCCCGAGAAATTTCTCTGGATCCGCCACTATTTTTTAGGGACTAAAAATCTTCTCTCTATTTACTATTAAGTCAAGGGGATATTATCATAAAAATATTTAATTCGATAAAGTCTTAAATAACGCAAAAAAATTTATTGTGAGGGCGAAATAGAGGTCAATATTTCGAATTTTTTAACGATTAATTGTTGAATGTTCATAGGAGAAAGTAAAAACAGAAGAGAATGTTGGTGAGGCACTGATTAAGAGGCCGCCACACGCGGGCCCTTGCTTGTTAAGTATAGTATCTGAGGTTCCTTTTTGAAAAAAAAAATACTAAATAACAATGAGAGAAGCCCACCGAAAGCGGGCAACGCAGCTAGTCAGTTTCCACTAATTTTGTATATTTTGCATTTTATTTAGATGAGAGAAGCCCACCGAAAGCGGGCAAAGCAGCTAGTCAGTTTTTACTAATTTTGTATATTTTGAATTTTATTTAGATCTTATAAAAAATAATTTAATCTGGGGTTGAGTTGCAATTCCTTGGATTAGATATCATCCGCCAGTGCAAATAAATGAATTGATTATCCTCTCTCTATTCAAAAATGGAAGTAAATATCTAAAGGTATTCAGGAGGTCGAAATTAGCCTGACAAGATGCCCACCGAAGACAGGTGAAGCAGCTAGTTAAGTTTAAATGAAAAATACGAGAAACAAGTCATCCAATTGCATGAAAAAAGATTTAGATATAAATCCCTATGCTTTGGTGTGAATAAGCCTATTCGAATGTTTATAATCTCTATGCTAACCTATGCCACGTAGGCCTGCCTATTAACCAATCCAACAAACTTGTCCTGACTTGCATACGGACCATTGCAAGGGAATCAAGCAAAGAGAGCCAAACCAATTACCGACTAACTACTAAGTAATTTTATTATTTGTCTTTAAATAGTTAATTTATATTTTATTAAATTAAAAAAATAAATACACTTATCACATAGAAAGAAGCTTCGGACCACCTCCATATATTTTTTGTAGAGATACAGACTTGCGAGAGAGAGAGAGAGAGACAAATCAATTGTTTTTATTATTTGCCTTTAAATATTTTATCAATTTAATAAAATAAAAGCACTTATCGCCTAGAAATAAGATTCGTACCACCTCTAAATATGTTATTTTTCCACACTGGCTCATTTGAATGCATTTATATAAAATCACAATTACGTTTATATATAATAATTTTTTTTTTTTTTTTGTGAAAGGATTTATATTTCTAATATTTAAAATAATAAACCAAGTATTAGTATAAGAAAAGAAATGAAATTTACCTCAAAAGTCCTTAAAGTTTAGAAGAAAAGCGAATTTTTGCAGGAGCCCACACTTGGACACGTCTGCCCCCAAGCGACGCCATTCCCCAACTGAGGAATGGGATTTTTTTAACGCGGAAGGTGCTTCACTCATCACTGTCCCCACTCTACTGAAGCCTCTGACTTTGCTATTTGAATATACAGGTAGATTTTACATTTAAATGTGTATAGACTCGGGACCCAGCTGATGGTCTTAAACCTTCTATCAGGTGATTGGCTAAGCACCTTTGAGCCCCCGAGAGTGGGAGGAGGCGTGGGGTGGGGGGTGGGTTGAGGGTGGGGACGGAATTATATACTAATAGATTGGCAACGATCCAAATTAGAAAGAATATAAATTATCAGAATATAATTTTAAATGGGGAATTTAAAGAAAAATCTTTTTTTTTTTTTTTTTTTTTTTAAATAAAAAACATTCACACTTTTTTCTCATTCGCACTCACACTCACACACACACATTCACACAGAGTCTTTTCGGCAACTTAGGCCATTTAAGACTTTGACGATAACCGTTGTAATATATATTATCTATTGTGGGTTCAGGCATTTCTATTTAAGCCATCTGGTATCCAAATGGCTTAAATAAAATCATCGGACTGCCTGGGTCCGAACCCGCGACGTTTGGCATAGGAGGTAGGAAAAATCATTTTAATTTAAAGACAAAGTAAAAAATCATATCTCTAAAAAAAATCTGGTGTGACTGTCGCACAGCACACAACTTTCTCTTACCTTCGGCAATCGAAAGTTGTGTTCTTGTCACACCAGATTTTTGTGTCTAGATATATTTAGTTTCCGCCAATATATTAGAATTTAAGATGTCAAATTTATAAACATGGGAAAATATTTATATTTTGTTACCATGGCAACCATTTCTCCTATCTTTCCTATGAAGCACAAGAGTAAAATGTGCTTCAAACAATTTTGAGGGCAAAACGAGAAAATACATTTTAAAGAGTGTCTAAAAAAAATTGATTTTTGAATTTTAAGGGTAATCTGGTGTGACTGGTCGCACAGCACACAATTTTTTCGTAATTTCAGTAATTTAAAGGGGCATTCTGTACTTGTTTGCCAGAATATAAATATAAATCAAATTTTTAAGTATTAATTTTTAAAATTTTACTTTAAAAATAATTTTTTTTTTTTTTTTTTTTTTGAAAAAAGTATTCTTTTCAAATCTCGGGGGGGGGGGGTAATTACCCCCTTTACCCCCTCCCCCTTGTATCCGCCCTTGATTCCATTTTAAATTAAGGAATAGAATTAATAGGCCTATTATAATAATACCCCTTAGCTCAAATTGATAATTTGGTATCCAAATGGCTTAAATAAAATCATCGGACTACCTGGGGTCCGAACCCGCGATGTTTGGTATACGAGGTTAGAACGCTAACCTCTACGCCAAGCCCCGAGGGCATATATAAGTCTTGTTTATAATAATCTTTTTATAACAATCGGACACCGTTGTTCCGTCACTTTAATGATTTATTGAATAATTAAAAAGATTTCCCAAGTGTAAACGAAATTCGTTTTAGTGCTTTCACATCGACCAATTAACTCTTGAAATAAAAGTACTCTGCTACTGATTATATTACTAATTTATTACTCTATTAAATTGTATCAATCATTGGGCTGATTCAAAAAAAAATATATATATATATATATATTCTTAAAAAAAATTATTTGTTTTTCACATGAAGGAACATGAAATAATTTAATGCTATTTTTTATGCTTGAATAAGTCTTTTTTACGTACTTTATTTTTTTTTTTTTTTTTATAAAATACTCATTCAATTTTTTATAGAATTAAAAAATATTAATATAAAATAACATTCCATTATTTTTTAAAGGGTTGCTCGTATTAAATTTAAAATGAAGTAATTTCAAGAGAGAATAACATTACTAGATTTTATTTTGTTTGTACTTTTGAAAGTAATGGAAAAAAGATGCAACCGGGGACAAATTTTTTTTTTTTTTTCGATAGGGTTTTTATTTCTGTAAAGGGAATTGTAAATACCACCTCAGATGTAAAATTTTGCTATAATGGTTGTACATGTTCTTTCCTACATTGTTTTGTGTAAAAAATAGAGATGTGTGTAGCTACGAAAGAATGAAGGCGAGATCTTTGAAGCCCAACTGACCTGCTCTCGAAACGATATCAGAAAAAATAAAAGTTTTTGAGGTTGAATTTATATATGGTTTCACTGGGTAATATACATAATAATAACAACAAATGTAGATTGCTATAATACTCGATATATTTCGGGTTATTAGCGCATCATCAGGAGTTACAGACAGCACCGTGTTTGTTCAGTTGTCTGTAACTCCTGATGATGGCCTAAAAACCCGAAATATATATATAGAATTATAATATTTTGACCATGCATGAAGGAACCAAGCGCCATTATGATCGATATTGATACAATATAATACCGCCATCTTGTGGGAAAAAAGAAGATCTCTTTTAATTAAATCTCAACATTATTTCTCTGTTCACTTTTTTTTTGTATAAATCAAGAAAAAAGTCATTGCCATTGGTTTTGTTTATAATTGTGCAAATGAAATGGCCTTTATCTCAGATTTAGGTTAATGGCGCTTGGTTCCTTCATGCATAACATAGTCCATTTGTTGTCATTATTTGTGATGCATAGAGTAGGCTACACGCCTGTGCTGAGGGAGACCCTCCTCAAACTAGGACATCCTCCATAGCTTCATAGCATAGAAGAGGTTGGATATAAGGAGCCGGTTGGAACCAGAAATAAGGATTAGTTCACTAGCTAGAGACGAAAGCAGGAGGAGGAGTTCGAAATAGGAAATGATGTAACTTCACGGGGGGGTGGCCGGAGGCCGGTTGGGTTTGAGGTGTGTGTCTTCGTGCACGAAAGCACCTCGAGTAAATAAACGGGGATCCCGATAGGAATTTCAAATAATAATAATAATATACCCCCGTGAAACCCCATCGGAACCTCAGGTCAAAATGTTTCACTTAAAACCCACACCACAATCTTTAAATTTAATAAGTTTTTATTTATTACATTCCTTTAACTTCAATAATTTCAAAATCTAAGGTCATAAGTCTGTATTAAGAATGAAATTTTATTTTAATATAATGGAAAGCTATTGATTCGTTTTGAATTTTGTTTAGATGGATGGCTGCTGATTGGGGTGCATGTAGCGCTTCATGTGGGGGTGGGATCCGATTACGACAAGTCAGCTGCATTGAAGTGGAATTGGATGGAAACGTCACAAAGGCAAGTGATTATTTTTATTTTTATTTTTTTTCTAAAGACTTAATATTGTGAGTGTTATTTAAGAAAGACATAAAAACGACGATATCTCTCTATACGATAAATCATTAAATAGTTTGACATAAAAATATTTTTCAACTTTCTTTCTCTATACTTCATCTCATCTAAGATATATAAATTTTTCAATTGAACTTTTTATAATAATATATTTATATAAAAGAGCGAAAGCGATCCACTACTAAATGCTATTCATCTTAAGCTTTCTCTTGTGCTTGCATTCAAGTTGGCTCTCTTAAAATGTTGTTTTCTTAAGGCCCCCAAAGATTGCCTGGCTAAATTAAAGCGCTCAGGTTGGTTTTTGCGCGCCCAACGAGGCGATCAATCATGGCTGCATCATTGGCAGGCAAAACACACCACTTAATGTCTCATCTATAGAGAGAGGGTTTTCTATTCAAGAAAAGATCCAGTAGAATGGAGAACAACAGAAGACACAAAAACAAGAGGAATCAATTAATACTCGAAAGATAGAGAGAGAGAGAAGGGGATGAATAATGAATTGAAAAAATATTAAAATTAATGAATCTTGTAAAAATCATATGTATTAATTTGAATAATAAGGATCGTTCATTAATCTTGGAATACATTTTTCTATACTGGTAAATAAAATATCAAACTTGTTAATTATGTTCTAAAAGTAGTCTTCACGAAAAACTCGAAATAATAAAAATATTTTCAAAAAATGTGTTTATTAAAGCTTTTGTGGTTTGAATTATTATTTTTAGGAGAATTTTTAATTATAGACCAGATTTTTGTTATTAATTATTTATTAAAAATATAAATACTGTACAACGTTTCGACTGCTTGAGTCGGAGTATGTGCACGGTACTTGAGAACGCTTGCAGAATAAGCAGTCGAAACGTTGTACAGTATTTATATATTTAATAAATAATTAATAACAAAAATATGGTCTATAATTAAAAAATTCCCCTAATATTTTTCAAAAAATGTTAGGGAAGTTTATTCTTAGAACCGGTTGCATCACATCTAATTAACTAGCTATCCCTCGGATAAGCTTGGAGTTTTTAACATCTAGTTAACACTCGGTTAGACGGAGCGTCTGACCCCTAAAGTTACTGATAGTCGCTATGGGTCTGAGAGATCCATATGAGGAAACGTTGATAATTTTGAAAAATGCCAGTGCATATCTCATTCATTTGGTGGATTAAGATAAATATAAACATCATTATTGATATAGGTGTTTATTGAAGGTGACCCTAGGTGCGTAATGGATCTGTGAGATCCGCAGCGATCAAATTTGCAGGTACCGGTATTTGTTATTTTTTTATTAAGGGTTTTCTTGGATATTATTGAACATCTACAGCAGAGATTCAACCCCTCAATTTCATGAAGAAATATTACGATTGCAAAAATTTTGATATAAATGAATAAACTTTATCAGTGTCTTGTCCCCATTTTTTGTATATTTTTTCCGCTTCTTTGTTCTGTTTTTTTTATTTTTTTTTTATCCCTTTCTCCTATCTTTTCATGACAGGGTTCTTCAGAGTTTCTCACAAATAAGTTCTTTTAAGGTCTATTTATTTTTGTTTTTTTACTTTAGAGTTGAACTGATGTCATTCTAGTCTCTTTCGTTTTTTCGCTTCGTTCCGTCCCATTCCTCTTGTATTTTCCCTCCTACTCTTTTCTTCTTGAGTTTTTTTCACCCACACAACCTTCCACCCTTTTTTCCCCCTCCCTTAAAATAACAAATAGTTACAAATTTGGCGATTGAGATCATAGATCCCTAACGCACCTGGGCAGTATATGTTTCGAAAAGTCAAAACAACACTAAAGTGTAACGCCTGTCAAGCTAGGAGGATACTGTGAGGATAATCTCCCACTCACATACTAGATATTTTAAATAGCTTTAATTTAAAAAAAAATTTGAGGTCGATAGCTTCAAAATTGTGGCCGATGGAACCTCTCAAAATTAGCCCCTCGAGACGCGAACCTTAAGTTCAATTGATTTTTTTAGTCTGATTTATTATTACTTTCCATCCATTGCTTGACACATAGAATAAGGTAAAATATAGAATAGTATATATTTGTTTTTATTATCTGGAAGATAGGTAACCCAATTTACTAATTTTCAATAAATTATTCCATTCGTTTGTTAAATGACAATCTTGTAGAAATCAAATACGAAATAATTTTATTAGAAAAGAGTCTAAATTACTAAGAACATATTTTTAGAGATATAAATTATTATAAAATCCAAATAAAAACCATTGAGACACTACTCGAATTTTTGAAAATAGGCAAGCATATTTTCAATTTATATTAAAAAAAGTTGAAAGCATTTGCGTTTATTAGGGCGAAAGATTTATGTATAAGCTTACTTATTATATTTTTACTTTCTCTTTAGTATGGATATATTCTATAAGATATAATTTTGTTTATTTATTAAAGGTGACTGAGCAGAGATGCCCTTCCCCTCGGCCTCACACCAAAGAGACATGCAACCCCGAAATTTGTCCAGAATGGGCTGTTGGCGATTGGACTCCGGTAAAAATCATTTTCTTTTTTTTTTTTTTTTTAATTTTCCTACTACTGATAATAAATCTAAATATGTTTACTCTTTTTTTTTATATAAAAAAAAAAAAAATAGATAAAGAACTTTTTAATTTAATTAGTTTGGATATAATATAGAGGAAATTAATTGAATAATCTTGAGAAATGTTTTAGATCACGTCAATGTTGGATAATAAAAATCTAAGTTCTTTCAATATTTTCTTGGCTCCAAGTCAAACGATTTTAATGTATAGTTAGCTATTATACAGGGTGTTTGTTAAAGTCAGCTATAAAAAACTAATATAAAGATTTGTAACTTCACTTATAGAAATAAAAAATAATTAGTAAAAATGAAATATAGATCCCATCCTTTCACTAGTGAAGTTTTCTCCAAGACGTACTTTCTCAAAATTTCCGCGGACCCTCCATAAAATTTTGTTTCCAAATTAAAATTTCCAATTTTAAGAACTAGTATACAAGTAATCAATAAATCTAACAAATATCCTGCGCCTCTGGACTGAGTTAGAATATTTTTTCGATGGGGTGGAGGGTTTGGACGATCAGCGACTAACCCCCTCTCCAAAAGAATAAATTTTATTTTTATTTTATAATTATTAATGAAAATTATAAAGGTTTATGAATGTTTCCAATGAGTAAGCAGCTAGCTGAATTTAAATTTATATTTATCTGAAAAGACCGATTTAAAAAATTTTCAATTTTCTTTTCATTTATATTTTGATGCTCGATCTAAACAATAATTTTTTTTTTTTTTTAAATCTTAATTAGAACTACGACATCAAAACAAATTTGGAAATTACTTTTTTTAAGACATTTTAATCATGCTATTTTATTAATTTAGTAAAAGGTTTTTTTTATGACCCATTCTTTTTATTTTCTTTACTTTTCAACTCAGTTTCTGTTTTTTTTTTTTTTTTTTTTTTTTTTTTTTTGAATTACTCGCTGTATATTCACAGCTTCCATTCATAATGGATTGATTCCTTTAGCTCGATTCGAATCTGTGAATTTTCCATGTGAACTTGTTAAAATTTCATCATCTTTTTACAGATAATGGCTTGTTGAATTATTGACTTTGTTTTTCATTTTTTTAACGTTTTTTTTTTTTTTTTTTCTACCAGTGCTCGGTAAGTTGCGGGGTGGGTTCCCAAACCCGAGCTGTGTACTGCCGCGATTCGGAGGGGGCCCCGAGTGTACGATGTAACCCATCATCTAAACCAAAGAGAACCAGAGCATGCCACGGTCCACCCTGCCAGCCTGAATTTACACCCGAGGTCTTCCAAGAAGGTAAGACCACTAACTAGCTATTTTACGAAATCAGGACTATTCATAACTTTATGACAAAATGTAAATAAGTTTCTCTTACAAATTTACATATTAAAATGGGGGAGAGGGTGAACAAATGGGATGGCAAACAAAATTGATTAATGGATAAATGTTAATAATACAATTAACAATTTAAATATCAATTTATGCCTCCTTTTAATAATCGAAAATCGAAAATATAGTATTAAACTTTTTAGACTAATTAATTTAACTAAAAAATTTAAGACTATTATTGTTCTGAAATCTATAAGTAGTACAATTCAAAGAGAATATCGTAGAAGTTTAAATGCGAGAGCAGGGGCGTAGCTAGGCAGGAAATGGACCCTAGCCCACGGCCTCACACTTAAAGGGGCCTCGCGAAGTCTCTTTAAATGCAATGTCATCAGACTTAAAACTCCGTTTATTTTTAAATTAGATAAAATCCTAAAAAATATTGGCCATAATCGTCACAGACTGGCAACACAGCTTAGCTTTGCAAAACGTTTCTTTACACCCATACTTCAAACAAAAATTTTCATCCCCTAGAGAGGCTTTCCTGTAAATTTAATCTTCCAACTAACCGCCCGGTGGGGGCCACCGAGTTTATTTAAATTAAATTGGCTACCAATCAATTTAAGTAAATAGGGACGGGGTCTAAATGGCCTCCGATGCCAAAAAAGACCTTAAATAAGAAAAAAAATCTCCCACAGACAAAATTGCATTAATGTGTCCCTGCGCTGATGCGACTTCGCCCCCCGTCTATATTAGTCCACGCTACGCCACTGTACGCCACCCGAGAGAGAAGAAAGGGAGAAATAAAATAAAATTTTAATCGAATTTATCTAAAGACTCTTTACGTTCAGAGTTACTCAAGGGTTTAAAGAAATCAAAATTTCAAAAGAAAAGCAACTTGTTGACGTTAGCTAACTCCTTATTTTTTAAATTATTTTTAAAATCCACCACTATCAACTTCCTTTAGAAATGAAGCTCGGCCGATCAATAAATAAAATTAAAGTCGACCAATATGTTAGTTAATTACTTTAAAAAATTACTTTTCACTCACATTAGAAGAAATTTCCGAAGAGAAACCAAATCTCGTAGAGCCAAGGAAAGTATTGATAGAAGCAGAAACCAAATACAAGTAGCTAATTAATGCTCGAAGTTTGATACGCCACAGCAAGTTCAGGAGAAGTGAAATCCTAAAAAAATTACAGAGTAATTAATATACAAAATATTACCATAAAATTATTTTATACTAACAATTGTAAGAATAAATTTGAAAAATGAAAAGTATTAATGCTTTACAAGTTCAGGCGTTTAAGGGTTATATAGTTAATTATAATTATTATAATTAAATTTTAAATAGAGATTATTAGAAAAAAATATAAAAATAAATCAGTGTCGCAATCCCTATTTTTATTTTTTTTAAGGGCTTCCTCCTGTTAATTATTAATCAAATACTTTTGAGGGTTTTCGAAAAATTACTACTTTTTTATCTCTCATGGGGGCGAGGAGTTTGACCCCCAAGCCTGGTTGCGCCAATGGTATAAATAAATAGACAAGTTCTATTTCCATATGACTCTATCAATATTTATATACTGCAAATGTCTAGCTATCGCCACAACTAGTAAGAATTTTTAACTGACGAGGTTTGTTTGAATTCATATTCATTTTTCATTTTCATAAAAAAATTTATATTTATTTTTTCCCTAACGCCAGGTTTTATGTTCAATTCATTGAATTAGATAATTTTATTATTACTAGCCATACTGCTCTCCTCCGGTGGACTTCGCATTTAGCCAGGATCTCGAGCTGGATAAATCCGTGAAACAAAAACGGGGTTATTCCAGGGGGATCCTTAATTATTTATATGTACTAAATATTTTATTAACTATAATATAATAACAAGAAAAAGTCAATCAACAATTGATGGAGAATCCCAACGGTCACGCAACCAGAGAATACACAAAAATACGATTCATCTAATAAATCCAAATATGCATAACATTGTGATTGACATTGTTCGCTTGGGAATTGACCTCCGATATATTGATGTTCATTTCCTGTTACAAATCCACCATAATATCGATATTTAATGAATTTGTAGAGAAAAATTTTTCTCTTGAGAGAATGAGATGGAAAACATTCGCAAACCGTTTACTGACACCGAAAAGATAAGTTCTGCATTTACATGAAATTTGTATAAAAAGGTATTTTCCATAGAGATGAGAATGTGAAATATTTTTTTCTTTAGCAAGGGTTAATATTTTAATAATGACATTTTAGATAAATAGAAAAATAATTTGAAGGTTAGTTTATGACTTGTTTGAATTTTGCAAGAAAAAAGAAATTGAACCTATAATTTTTACTTTCTCTTATTATAAATAAATATTAAATACTTAATATTACATAGCCTACTAGCGAATCTCAACGGCCGGTCAGGGGGTTTTTGTACCCTGAAGTTTCAGGAACAATCCTCCCATTCTATTTTGTTATAAGTTTCAAATGACTGGCCCGAATGACTGATATTGTCATTAAAATATTTCTAGGGGATAATTCAGAAATTGAAAAATTCAAATTTTATCCAAAATCGGAGTTGGAACTCGAATTTCCAAAATCAAATAAAAAAATGAACTCTCTCTACCCCCCCCTAAGGTCATTTAAATTAAATATTATTTCTTTATATTTATATGTTCGAGGTATATTTTAAATGTCATTAAAATCGGATAAGAAACAAAGGATATCATTATATTTATTCAAACATACGTTTGTTTGCTTAGCGCTTTATATATAGTAAGAGATATAATTGCATTCTCGCCTTGATATTTATACAATATTTCAATTTTTATTACCCATCTATTTATAATTTTTAACTGTTATTAAAAGAAGAAAGTTGAAATGTTATTATTTTTTTTATGCCGACTGCCCTTATGCTCTGAATATGGTCACAATTGGGACCTAAATGTAACTCCCGTTGCTAGGATAAAAATAGATTCAATAATTAAATAACATATATTCTTTGACCATATGAATAATTAAAAAAAAAAAACTGGGAAAGAAAAATCATTTGCATTATGTTTTAAACAAGAATATACTGAGTTAAGATATAACTGAGGACTCTTTTAAGAATAATATAAATCTTAAATATAATATTTATAATTAAATAGATAGACGCCATGTACTCGATTTACTTTATTTGAACAAAACTTGTTGATTTAATTATAACGCCATATCCTATTCAACTAAATTTATACTCAAATTGAAGAGATTCATATTCAAATTAAGTATAAAAAAGAAATAAAGAAAAAGATGAAGTAGTTACCTTGAAAATTTGAGAAAAAGCGGAGCTGAAGTTAACACAAGATGCAAGCGCGGCGTCCAATTCTCCTCTGTCGGCAGAAGAGGGGAAGGAGAGAGACTCTCGCTCAGGCAGCGGCGGCGGCGGCGGCGGTGGCGGTGGCGAAGGGAGGGGGCGCCTCTAGGGGAAATGGATAACAATCAACTCCCCTCGCTTAAAAACAATAAAGTTTAACAAGATAGCTAAATAATAATAAATGATATAATATATTAATAACGTATGCAAATGGCTAAATAAAATTTCATTGGTTTATTATTTCTCAGTTAAATAATATATTTATTATTTAAATGGAGAATTTAAAGAAGGAATAAAATTAATTAATGGGACCACTAAAAAAAAAAGACAACGAAGTGGCAAAACTTTCCCTCTTATTTTAGAAATTTTCAACTCTTAACGTAATTAGTTAATATGGCTAATAAAAATATATGATATATGAGTGGCAACGAAGTTGCATATCTTTTCCGCTTAAAAAGCTACATATATATACACGTATTAAGATTTTTCTGAGTTCTTTATGATCTGAAACTTGAAGATATAATTGAATCGGTCATTGTGAAAACAACATAAGTTAACAAATTGAAATTTCAATTCAATTTCAATTACAAATAAGAAAAACTAAAAATAAATTTTTCACGATCATAATTAGGGACCGGATTTTTAGGTTCGATTCGATTCGGTTTTAGGTTTTATAACACCCAAAATTTTGGATACCAGATGGCTTAAATAGAAATGCCTGACCCTACAATAGATATATTCTCTACAACGGTTATCGTCAAAGTCTTATATGGCCTAAGTTGCCGAAAAGACTGTATGAATGTGAGTGTGAATGAGAAAAAAAGTGTGAATGTTTTAAAAAAAATCTGGTGTGACTGGCGCACAGCACACAACTTTCTCTTACCTTCGGTAATCGAAAGTTGTGTTCTGTGCTTGTCACACCAGATTTTTTGTGTCGACATGTATTTAGTTCCCGGCAGTAGGGAATATTTGAATTCAGATGTAAAATTTATAAGTATGGGAAAATATTTATATTTTGTTACCATGGTAACCATTTCTCCTATCTTTCCTATGAAACACAAGAGTAAAGTGTGCTTCAAACAATTTTGAGGGCAAAACGAGAATATACATTTGATAGAGCATCTAAAAAATAATTGATTTTTGAATTTTAATCAAAATCGTTAGAGCGAATTTTGAGAAAATCGAAAAAAACTGAAAAAAGTACATCAGTAAAGTACTAGTACTCTTTGGCCGATTTTGATTAAAAGCTTATTTTTCCGGTCCCGGGGGTGATTAACTTAAATATAAAATTTCAGCCTCATAGCTCAATTCCTTCATGCTTAAAATTTGACACACACCCACACACCCACCCACCCCACACACAGACAGACCATGTCGCGAAAACCACTTTTTACTTTCTCTTACCTATGTATATATGTAATATATATATAGAGAGAAAGTATTGGATTCATGTCAAAAATTCGATGTCGAGATTTTGATGGATCTTCACGTTTTGAGGTCCCCTGAATCCAAAAAAAGTGGTTTTCGCGACATGGTCTGTCTGTGTGTGTGTGTGTGTGTGTGTGTGTCTGTGTGTGTGTGTGTGTGTGTGTTCAATTTTAAGCATGAAGGAATTGAGCTACGAGGTTGAAATTTTATATTTAAGTTAAACACCCCCGGGACCGGAAAATAAGCTTTTAATCAAAATCGGCCAAAGAGTACTAGTACTTTACTGATGTACTTTTTTCAGTTTTTTTCGATTTTCTCAAAATTCGCTCTAACGATTTTGATTAAAATTCAAAAATCAATTATTTTTTAGATGCTCTTTCAAATGTATATTCTCGTTTTGCCCTCAAAATTGTTTGAAGCCCACTTTACTCATGTGCTTCATAGGAAAGATAGGAGAAATGGTTGCCATGGTTACAAAATATAAATATTTTCCCATACTTATAAATTTTACATCTGAATTCAAATATTCCCTAGCCCTCGGGGCATGGCGTAGAGGTTAGCGTGCTAACCTCATATACCAAACGTCGCGGGTTCGGACCCCAGGCAGTCCGATGATTTTATTTAAGCCAATTGGATACCAAATGGCTTAAATAAGAATGCCTGGACCCCATATATGTATATTTATTTAATAACGGATATCGTTTAAAGTCTTATATGGCCTGAGTTGCCGAAAAGACTGTGTGAATGAGTGTGTGAGTGTGAGTGTGAATGAGAAAAAGTGTGAATGTTTTTTATAAAAAAAAAAAAAAAAAAAAAAAATATTCCCTACTGCCGGGAACTAAATACATGTCGACACAAAAAATCTGGTGTGACAAGCACAGTACACAACTTTCGATTACCGAAGGTAAGAGAAAGTTGTGTGATGTGCCAGTCACACCAGATTTTTTGGATTCAGGGGACCTCAAAACGTGAAGATCCATCAAAATCTCGACATCGAATTTTTGACATGAATCCAATACTTTCTCTCTATATATATATTACATATATACATAGGTAAGAGAAAGTAAAAAAAAAAACACCCAAAAATAGTTTTTTTTTTTTTTTTTTTTTTTTTAGGTTTTCGCCCAATAAAACGCATTTAGGTGATTTTAGGTGCGGTTCGTCTCGTTTTTAGGTTTTTGAAACTCCCAAAATAGGTTTTTTTAGGTTATCGTCCAATAAAACGCATTTGGGAAGAAAAAAAAGTTTTAATTAATTTTAAATATGTACAGAAATTTGTAAAAAAATATTATTTTAATTATAATTTTTTTTTTTTTTTTTATTTTAAAAAATATAATTGTAAAATTTTTATGGGAAAAAAGTTTTATTTAATTTTAAATACCTATGTACAAAAATTATTAAAAAGTAAAAAATATAAAAAATTACAGGTACCTAAAACATTAAAATTTTTTTCTCAATCTAAAAGCACCAATAATCTAAAAAAAAATCTGGTGTGACTGGCGCACAGCACACAACTTTCTCTTACCTTCGGTAATCGAAAGTTGTGTTCTGTGCTTGTCTCACCAGATTTTTTGTGTCGACATGTATTTAGTTTCCGACAGTAGGGTACATTCGATTTTCAAGATGTAAAATTTATAAGTATGGGAAAATATTTATATTTTGTTGCCATGGCAACCATTTTTCCTATCTTTTCTATGGAATACAAGAGTAAAGTGGTCTTCTGAAGATTTCAATCACAAAATGGGGATATACATTTTATAGGGAATCTAAAAAATAATTGATTTTTGAATTTTTAAAAAAATCGTTGGAGCGAATTTTGAGAAAATCGAAAAAAACTGAAAAAGTGCATCAGTAAAGTACTAGTACTCTTTGGTCGATTTTGTTCAAAAGCTTCGTGTCACGTCCCATGGGGGTGTTTAACTTAAATATAAAATTTCAACCTCGTAGCTCTTTTCGTTCTTGAGATATTTTGTTCACAGACAGACAGACAGACACACAGACGACAGACATGTCGCGAAAACCACTTTTTTGGATTCAGGGGACCTCAAAACGTGAAGATCCATCAAAATCTCGACATCGAATTTTTGACATGAATCCAATACTTTCTCTCTCTATATATTAACATATATAGAAGTAAGAGAAAGTAAAAAAATCTAGTTAGATGAGTTTTCTAATTTAGGTGATTTTAGGTGGCCCGAACCCTTATTTAGGTTTTTCAAAATTTGGTTAAACAACTCAAGAACACTCAAGTCGAAAAAGTAATTTGTCCATTTCGCGTTTGGAGTCAAGGAAAGAAAAAGGTGAAAACCTAAGAATCCTGTCCCTAATCATAAGACTATTTATTCCCTTACAATATATTATATTATACTGTAGTACCGATAAATGACTTAAGAAAATATTAAAATTAAAATATTAATATTACTCACCCATTTCCAGTAAGATGTATTATAAATGTTGAGAATGAGGAATGGGCAGGGAAAGACCAGCAAAGAAGGCGTAGAAAAAATAACTCAGGACGCTAATCACTAACTCACTAGGTGTTGAGGAATCTGAAATAAAAAAAGATTTCTCATTACTTCTAGACTAACTAGCCATCAAACAATAATTATAAAATTTTTAAATTTTGACAGGTGGAGATTTTTCAGGGCTGGAGGCCTGGAATAGTCACACACAGCCCTTGGTCCAGCCATATCCTCCTCAAGGGGTCACCCGAGAACTCAACAAAGATGCTCTGTATGACAACCATCTCAGGTACCAACAGCTTCTCATCATTTTATTAATTTTTTTCTTTTTCTTTTTTATTATATACTCATTTGACTCTTAATTAGTTAATAATTTCTTTTGGAATATCTTGAAAAATAATTTTCTACAACAAATTTTAAATAGTATTTTATAAAAAGATTTTTAAGAGAAAATTTGATTAAAAAGAAATTTATTTTTTTAATATTTCCAAAATGATAGGACCTACCCTATAAAGGAGAGATTCAATTTAGATAAGTGTAAATGACGGCTATTTCCTGAGAATTAAAATTAATACTATTACGTCATCAAATAAAGTGAAATTAATTTTTTTTTTTCATGATGTTGAAAGCCATATTATACTTAATTTCATTTGGCCTTAGGGTGCAAAAATTAGTTGATTTTCATATTTTTAATATGAGCTTTGTTTATTTTAAATAGTTGGCCGTCTAATCATATTGATTAATAATTCTGGGAATAAACAGGGTGTCTAGCCAGTCCAGAAATGGCAGTATTAGCTTTGCACTAGCTGCGCCATGCACCTTAGGCCCCCTCCACTCTTTTATCTTAAAATTTGTTAAAATCTCGTTCTATGTATATTATAAATACTTATCTATCCCCCCCCCCCCCCCCCCCCCGGGGGGTGGGGGAAAACACCCTTTTTCCAATAAAATAAATAAGTTTAAAAAAAAAACATTTTTAAACCGGTCTCTACTTCGTTAATAAATAAATTTTATATGAAAAAAATTTAATTAACAATTTTTGCCGGGGGGGGGGTCTGGCATCAGAGAAGAGTAATAACAGTCACCACAATCGTTGCGGTGCCAGTTTAGAAAAATCGAGAAAATGGAATGATCATTTATAATGATTAAAAAAATTGCATTCATTGAATGCTCAGCTATTTTGTCATATTGGATGGGAGAAATTAATGATTTGCAAAACATCTGTTGATTGCACTGAAGATGATTCCATATCACTTGGATCGAAATATCTACAAAAAACGGATAATACCTAAAAATATTTATTTTTGGCCTACGGTCCTTAAATTGAATTATTTTATAAGTAAATTAATAACCCCTAAATGGCCTATGTAGCCGAAAAGGGTTTTAAAAAAATTAACAGTTTTTATTGAGATTTAATTATTTTATTATTAAAATTAAATTTGCTTGGATTTCTATTTTTCATAAGAAGTTATAAAACTAATGCTTTCTAATGGGAATTTTTTGAGCCTCCCCATTTGAGGATTTGAGGACCTGTGTATTTTTTCTGAACTCTCCATAACGCTAAAGGGTGCAAAGTCAGCCAAAACAAACAAGTCAGCTAAAATAAATGAAATAAATAAAAATTTTAATTTTCCACGGCAGACACTCTCTTAATAGTCACAATGAAGTGTAATATAAATAAATATTTGACAGACCCAATGAAGAGAGCGCCCTGCCTTTGAAACATCGAGAGTAAAGAAAAAATATTTTTATTTATTTTTCAAAATTAATCAATTATTTCTATTGTAATTTTGTTACAAAAATCTAGATTCAAAAGTAAATGCGGATTGGAGAATAAAATTGTTTTGTAGACCTGCGCTTGTCAAAATTTTAAATACATTTTTTTGCGTTATGAGTTTGTGTTAATGATTGGACAAAATTGCGCCCCCTGGAGTCGAACCAGGACCTCCACACATTCGTTTCGGACAGACTACCTATCCTAGGTCCTCGACGAGTGCAGAGGTTCTAGTTCGAGTCCAGGGGGCGCACTTTTGCCCAATCATAAACACAAACTCATTGCTATCTTAAATGATATAGTTACTGGCTTAATTACAGTCTATTTGAGCTTTGATTGAATAAATTCCATCTTTTTCAAACAAAGCTCTACCAAATTAAATACATTTTATTTTAATTCTATTCGAAATCTTTGTATTGTACTCTAAACCAGAGCTTGTATTTTAATTAATGATTTATAAAGAGTCAAATGAGAGTTTTAATTTAATCATAAAATAAAAATATATTTAACATTTCGAATTAATTATCATTTTCATCAGAACAAAAATTATCAAAATTATTATTTTTTTTTAATCCAATTACTCATTTCATTAAATTTTTTTTTCTTTATTAATTTCATAGGATAATTCAATCAAATTTAGGTGTCAAATTAAAAACAGAAAATTTTAAACCCATTCTCTTATCAAATTGGCTCAAGCCATTAAATGTTGATGACAGTGAAGACACCTATCAATCAAATTTCTTATTCTTTTCTATATCGCTGTTTTTCTCTTCACTTTTAAAGTAAATGCTCTTTCTTCTCTTTCTTTCTTTTTCGTTGTCAATGTGTCAATTGCCACACACACATATGTTAAAGGCCCTTTTATTTTCTCCTCCTTGTGACGTAGCGTAGCGCCGCGCGAATGTCCATGTGTTATGCTTCGTTGAGCCTCTCTTCTATTATTTACATTATTATATATTAATCCTAATCCTTTAAATAGTCCTTGGAATCCTTAAATGTCAGCCGCCGATGGCCTTAAATGGTCCTTTTTAAGTAGCCTCGCTGCGTACGGTGCTTTCTATGTGCAAATTTTTCTCCCATTTTTAATTATAAATAATTAAAATTTGTTGACCAACAATCAAAATTGTTATGGAAAGTTTCGAAAGATGAACGGAGTATTTTGTTTGATCGTTTTTCAGCAATTTCCAAATAACCTTTACGTGCGGCTGGTTGTTCTTGAGGTACAGTACATTTGTCATGCCTCCCTGAGTACTCGGCACCGGCCTGAACCCATGACCCATCCAACCCTGAGCACCTCACGCCGTTGCTTGCAAGCTAATTGCGCCAAGCCCTTAAATCTTATCTTTTTCCCTCTATGGGCGTCGTTTTTTTATAATAATAAACAAAATTAAATTAAATATACAAATTAAATACTAGGTTATTTGTTTCAAAGGTTTTATTAATTAAAAATTAACACTAAATACATATTTCGACAATTACATGTCATCATCAGAAGTGATTACATTCTACATTCTTTGTAATCACTTCTGATGATGACAAACAATTGTCGAAATACGTATTAAGTGTTAATTTTTAATTAATAAAACCTTTGAAACCTAGTGATTAATTTGTATATTTAATTTTAATTTACAAAATGTTTCAACGAGAACCAATGGTCGAAAGTTTAAATCTTAAACTATTAGCTGTCAAATAAACTAATTTTAATATTAATAATTTTGTGATGGGGGTTGAAATAATAGTAAATCTCTTGCTTTATTAATGGTGTGCATAGATTTGTTTGGTTGCTGGAAGATAGGCAACCCAAATGAGCAATGGTTAATTTTTTCAGAATTCTAGTAAGCTTGTTCATTTATTTCTAAAATTTAAAAGTAGCCACACATATGAGAGAATAGAATTCTCTAGAACCGGTGGGGGTAGGCGTGGCCTCATCAAGGCTTCGGCTAGCCTCGCCTTCCTCTGCTGGGGCTCGGGCGTTGTAACGTTTTTTTTTACGTTACGTGACGAATTCTGCCAATTCACCCTGCTATAAGCCGCGTAAAAGAACTTTGTTCCTATAAATTGGGAATTCCTGGGATAATATAAATAGGGATAACGATATCGATGAGAGAAGTTGCTGTTCAATTAGATTAATAGGTAGAAAGAGAGAATATCAGCCAAAAAGAAGAGGCTTTCTCAAATAAAAATCTCAATCCAAGAAAACGTTTCGGCTTAAAATATATAATGCCATCATCTCATAAGAACTAATGATGACATTGTATATAATTAAAACCGAAATGTTTTCTTGGATTGAGATTTTCATTTGATAGAGGCTCTTCTGTTTGGCTGACATCCTCTTCCTAAGTATTAATCTAAATAGTGACAACTCCTAACATTGTTTAACAGAACCGGAAGAAGAAGACAAAATTTTATCCAGTAAACAGTACCCATTGAATTTACATTTCAAATAAAAAGATATTTTTCCAAATTTATAGCGACGCCCATATATCCTTTATTTAAATTCCTTGTTTTCAAAATGTTATCTATTTAAATTTTAAAATTCGTAAAAATAAAATTAAGTTTGCATGCTAAAACAAATTTCAAAGTTTGAAAATTTATTTTACTATAATTTCGTTGTAAACATAATCAAAATAATCAAGAAATTAGATTGAAAAAAGTATTTATTGAAAAAAATTAATACCATTTTGGCGTAGACCTAATTTATTATTAGAATAAGTAAATAAATTAAACCCACCCCCTGGTGCCAAGTACATCTTGGAGGAATGAGGAAATATAAAATTTTGAAGCCAAAAATGACTTAAAATTAATTATCGAAATTATAAATCAAATTAATGAAGTAGTGGACCAAAAAACAAAATATATATATATATTTAAATTATAATAAGAATTTTATTTTCGGTTTAACTGTGGTTTATTTGTAAATATTACAACGTTTCGGCCACTCATTCTGTGGCCTTCTTCAGGTAAATTCAGTTAAGATTATAAAGGTTGTTACATCAGTGACAATCTCATTTGAATTAGTTAAGAAAAAACAAGAAGAAACTCTACATACAATCTGATACGAAATTCAAATATTGTATTTTTTTCTAATATTAGTAAAAATACAAAATTTGAATATCGTGTCAGATTGTATGTAGGGGCGCTGCGATCGCTCATGCAGCGCAGATGGCGTGCATGTAGAGATGCAGCAGCCATCTTGTTTTTTCTCAACTAATTCAAATGAGATTGTCACAGATGTAACAACCTTTGTAATCTTAAGTGAATTTACCTGAAGAAGGCTACAGAATGAGTGGCCAAACGTTGTAATATTTACAAATAAACCACAGTTAAACCGAAAATCAGATTCTTTTATTAATGATAACAACTGTTAAAGACTAAACTCCAAAAATACTAAAATTGTTTTACATCATTTTAAAAACATTTCGACGTTTTTTGTTTTTGTGTTAAAAAAAAAGAGGATTATTTTTTCATATATTATATTTGAACACTTCTTAATAGAAGGTTATTATATTTATTTTAATCATTTTGAAAATATAACTTATTTACTTTGAAACTCACGATCACCTGACCTGGTTTATCTAAACTCTGAAATTTTGGAAAATTATGAATAATTTTATTAGATAAATATTTTGAATTAAAATCAAGGTGAATATTTTTTCAACAGTTTTTATCAAAATATATATGAATCAAAACTCCATTTAATTCAATTTAACATTCAATGGTTATTCAATAAAAATACATAGAATGAAAGAAAACCCTACGGGTTGGGGAGGGTTAATAATAATAATAGAAAAAGATGATTGACCTAGTAAAGTTTGTAGAAAATCAATTTCACGCTCAAATAAGTTTACAACAGTTCATTTTGATATGAGATGGGCAAGATTCATTTCCGAGCCTAAATGAGCCGGCCGACTTGAAACTTTCAGTAGAAAACTTTTTTTTTTAACTCGAATTCTTTTTTTTTTTTTTCTTTTCCAAATGCTTTGGCGCAATTTGCAATCACTTCACGGACACGAATCCGAAATGAAGCGTTGGTTTCCCCCCACTAACCATCACAACCTTACTGTACACATCACATAAATTCACTCACCCTTGGCTGCGAAGCACGGCATGGATCACTCACAAAGCAGGGCCCTCAAGTCACGAAAACACGGTCACCAATCCAGTCACTAACACATCCCCTTCACCAATGATCGATCTATTTTGCTTTGATGATATTCTCAATAAATCCCGAGGGACGTAGATTGTGACTTGGTTTGCTGCGATGGTCTCTCTCTCTTTCTCCTTAAGCATGGCTTTCTTCTTGTCTCTTGGCTTTGATTTCTTGAAAAAAAAAAAAACAAATTTTCATAAATTAATAAAACTCAAAGATTTCGTTTATAATATCAGATAAATATTGCAATTTTACTTAATTATTCTTTTTTTTAATGAATATTTATTTTATTATAAGCCAGAGAAATTTAATCTAAAACAGAGAATGGAAAGATCCCTATAAGTTGATCTTATAGTCAGGGCCGCAGACAGAGGGGAGCAGAGGGAATTATATTCCCGGGGCCCGGGCCCTTTGCGCAACATAAAATTATATTTAAAAAAAAAATAATTTTAATGTTTGAAATTTCAATAAAAAAATAATTTTCATGAAATTTTTTCCTAAGGAGGTCCAGGCCCTTTAAGCTCAAATCTTAAAATTATAGGTGGAGGGGCCCGTGTTATTATGCCCGTCAAGTCTGTCTACGGTCCTGCTTAGGGTCAAATAGAAAAGTTAGAGTTGAATGTAAAGACTTTGATATTTAAAAAAATTCATTTTTAATCCCCGATCTCTGACCAAATAAGAAAAATAAAATTTTATTGTAAATTAAAAATAGATCGAAGAGAAGCAGTGATAAAAATGGGATAAAATTTTGTCCAAAAATAAAAAATTCCGAAGTAGGAGGTTGAAAAATTTTGTTTGATTAAGAAATAAACAGATGGAATATTATGCAATATGTTTAGGAATTGGGGCGTAAAAGTCAAAATTTGCTCAGTGAGAACCTAGATACCTAGAGTGAGAACCTAGATAGATAGGTGTAGTCAAATCTACTGTGTTTAAGGGTCCGTCACGCACAGAACCTTGAAGACTACGATAATTTTCTACGGATGGATAGATGTTGTCTCTTGGGGTGCAAGACGTCGAAAGAGGTTTTGTTTGACAAACATGCCCGTACACATACAAACGTACGTGTTTGTCAAATAAGTCATCAATCCAGATTTCTGTCAAACACGATCACTATTTGACAAATACATCAAACATCCCCGCAGACGCACAAAAAGTTTGACAAACACGCCAAATTTGTCAAATTATTTGATCGTTAACGGGTCCCTCTATACAGAATTTTATCTTTTATAAGGAATTTGTTAGACAAATCTCTTTTAGAAAGAAATTTCTCTGCTAAAAAAAAAAAATGAAATAAATTTTCATTAAAAGAAAATAAATTTTATTTTAATCCATATCATCATAATAATTAACCAAGGAAGTATTTGTTATTAATAATAATACACATTTATTTCACTTTACGATTTTTCTAAAGCCGAAATGATTATTCTTGGAGATATATATATATATATATTTTTTAATTTTAAATGAAGTTTTATAATAAAAATCCGGGGCTCTCTGCAATAACAAACAAAGAGAGGACTATGATGATGAATTAGCAAGATGATAAGATAATAAAAAAAGATTTTTTAAATTTAATTAAAAAAAAAAAATTCTAAAATAAAGGGGAGAGTGATAAGGAATTTTAAATGTCACTCAGGCTGAAGATTGATGCTGAGGAGCCACGGGAGGGAGGAAGCGACATATAAGAAGCTGGAAAGACTTGATCACACTGAGTGAATAACACTCTAAAACAATCAGGCAGAAAATGAAATTACAATATCTTCTCTAAAATAAAATACTACATATTATGAATTCTACTGTTAATAAAACTGTTTTTTCAATGTATTTCTATGGGTCAAGGCACACCGAGGAGGCAAAACACAATTGAGCATGATTCCACATCAATGGACAAAATGTTTTGCCATTGAGCGTTTTGCTCAATCGGTGTGCGTTGGCATTGAGCAAAATGTTATGTCATTGAGCGTTTTGCTCAATAGGTGTGCGTTGGCATTAAGCAAAATGTTCAGCCATTGAACAAAAAATGTCAACGCACACTGATTAGGCAAAAATGATCCTTCGCAAAACATTTTGTCCAATGACAAAACATTTTGAGGAATGGCAAAACATTTTGCCTGATCGGTGTGTGTTAGCATTGAGCAAAAGGTTTTGAACAAAACGTTTTGTCCAAGAGCGTTTTGCTCAATTGTTCAGTCTTAGTGTGCGTATGCCATTGGGGGTGCCTAACTACCGGGCTTTAGACTCAATACTTTTGCAATAGATCAGTGAGTGCTTTTTAAAGTAGTGGGCCTAGGCCCGCTAGAAGGCCATGGATTACTCGAAGGGGAGCCGCGAAGAGTCGCAAAAATGTAACAAAATTAAATTTATTAATCTAACCCCGAGGAATCAGCGCTGGTCTATCTGATTAAATTTGTGAAAAATAAATTGAAAATTATTGCCAAGTTTAACCTGCAAACAAAAAGTAAACTTTCAAAATTGTCACTAATATTCTGCTTTTTACTGTTTCTTGCAACGGATTGATTTCCTTCGCGACGTAAATAAGCGAGTAAGTTGGGGAAGTGGCTTGAGACCACGTAGAACGTAGGAAAACAACTTTTGTTAAAACTCTTAAGAAATTAATGGTGGTCGATTAGCATATTGGTTATTTTGGTTGCCTATCTTTTGTGGAAACAAAAATGAACTAATCGATGAAAGATAGTTTAAGATTTAAACATAAGCAGCGAGTGCCGGATTTATTTATTTTTTTGTTTCTCATTTATAGAACCATGTTAATGTTTATATTATCTTTCTGTGTTAGTCTTGACTGTTTTTGACATTAAGCCTTTCGAAACCTTTTCTCTATTTTTTTTTCTCTAGCTTTGAAATTTGTGCCTTGCCTCAATATATATTTAAAATCTACATCTCTCTTTTTCTAATGAGAATTTTTTCGAGTTTGTTTCGTTGAGAATTTTTTTTACAGGAATGACTATTGATATCCCACCTGGAATTTATTATTATTTTTTTTTAAATCTTTATCCTCCATGTTGTATAAAAAGAGGCTTTTCAGGATATGTTTTCTGGAGTTTCCCGGTCCGAATGACCGATTGCTTGATGTCCAGGTATGAGGTTGAAGAATGGGGCCCTTGCAACGTCACCTGTGGCCCGGGATACCGCACCCGACCTGTCAAGTGCATGATGTACTTGGAATACTCTCGCACCTGGTACCCGGCGAACGGAAGTGGTAATTGTCAAGGACTTAAAAAACCGGAAGACGTCGAGCCTTGCGAGATGACACCTTGTAATGACTGGTCAGTATTATAAAAGACATTCCAAAAACTTTCTTCCATTAAGAGTCAGTATTATTTAAATTAATGTCATGAGAGAAGTGGCTGTCCAACGATTAGATGAATACGTAGCAAGAGAACAAGAAAACGTTTCTGCTTTAATTAGTTATCTTCAGTTCTTATCAGTTCTCATAATAGTCCGGCGGGCGTTCTTCAATTTTGTTTCTCTGAGACAATATTTCCAGATTTTCAAAATTGCTTTGCATAACAACACGGATCTCGGTGTATATACAGTAGGGATAGGCGTAGCCACGGGGGTGGGGGTTTGGGGTTCAAACCCCCCCCTCCATGGGACCCAAGCAATTTGAACAAGTTTTCTTGACCTATGATTGACTGTAGGTTGTACTGGTATATTAGTCGAAATTATATTTTTTTTATTTTAAATTTTATGAAATTTTTTTTTTTTAAGTGAAACTTTTATTTGATGGCCTCAATTTTTCTAATTGGCCCTCCTGAAAATTCAGCCCAGTGAAGATTTGGAATCTTTTCATGTGGACCGTCACATATATAAACGCCTGTAACTCTAGAAACTCTGCTTTTCTAGACCCTCACTCATCTGTTCTTGTACAGATTCTATTCAGTCATCGATTTCATTTCTGACTTCAAAATCATTTTCTAATTCATTCATCACTTCGACTTCATTTTTAATTTTCTTCTTTTCACTATTTTCCCCAAAACAAACATACACTTGGAGATCGGAAAATTTTTTTAAGGGGCGGGCCCGAAATATTTGGTGTAAGAAAGACGGATAGGCAATAGCATATTCAAAGGTAATAATATTTTAATTCCGGATTGAAATTATCATTACAAAATAACTTTTGTAAGATTAATATTTTTTTTTTTTTTTTTTTTTTGTTGATATCCAAATTTATTTCCATTTCTTTTCTCTTCTTAATTACAAACATCCGAGATTGAAATATTATATCCAATCAGTAAAACAAATCTAATAAGGAACTCGCCCCAGCTCACAAGAAGAAGTTATTCTTTAAGTGGATCCTTTACAAATCGAGGTCAAGAACTTGACGAAAGATGTACCACTCAAATTTTAAATAAAAATCTGATGTGGCTATTATACTTTATTTTCTAAATCTCCTCATCATCATATGATATGATAAATATTTGCATAAATTATTAATATTATAAACAACACAAACACTCTTAAAAATTTTATAGATTTGTTAAACTATTTTTTATTAAAAAAAAAAAAAAATTTAATATAATCTGATAGTCAGCGATATTTTTCGTGAAAATGATAAAACACAATCTCAAGGTAATTTATTTTAATAAAAATAAATAAGTACTGCGTCCAAATATTGACTTTTTTTTTACGCATACATAGACAAAGTCAGGACATGAATTCACTTTTAGGGTAGAAAAAAAAAAGGAAATTTATTGATTTGAGATAATTTTTTTTTTTGTTTGAGGAATAAAATTTGATATTTAATTCGATTTAAAGAAAATGAAGGCGCTGACAAATATCCTCCGATGTAAGCCCCTCGTATATAAACAGCTGTCATATAATTTGTCTTTTAGAAACACCCGGAGATTACAAGAGCGTTCCGGTCAATATATTTTTTTTTTCTCTAGATATAATTTCTCACAAACTTTTCTTAAAAGAAATAATAATAATAACTTTATTATAATTAAGGAGAGTGGATGGAAACAAATATTTTCATGCCATTATAAATTAAAAGATCTAGAGTTAATATTACCGGTATCTAAATCTTTACAAAAAGATTCATTCGAAATATTTGAGTTTAAATTCCATTTTAACGTGAAATTAAAACCAAATCACTAAGGCTCAAGGGCGGATACAAGGGGGAGGGGGGGTAAAGGGGTAATTACCCCCCCCCGAGATTCGAAAAAATACCTTTTTTTCGCAAAAAAATTTATTTTTAATGTAAAATTTTTAAAATTAATACTTAAAAATTTGATGTGTATTTATATTCTGGCAAAGAAGTATAGAATGCGCTTTTAAATTACCGAAATTAAAAAAAAATAGTGTGCTGTGCGACGAGTCACACCAGATTACCCCCCCCCCCCCGAGAAACACCTCTGGATCCGCCCTTGCTAAGGCTTGATAATATATTAAGGTGCGCGTCTCGAAAAGCCTTTAGAACACGATTGACTACCGAGTTACTCTAGGCGGCAAGAGATGGCGTTAGTTTTTCTCATAGGAATACAAGGGATTTATTCCATTTCAATTGAAAGATTCCAGCTAATTAATTAAGGGTAGAAAATTAATTAATTTTTAACACAATGATTACTAATTTAATTATCTATAAGATATAGAGCGAATTTTTTTATAATATCTTTTATTTAATGCGATTAATCTAAAAAAAAATTTTATTTTTTTGAAAATCAAAAAAAAGGGACTTCTACAAGTTGTAGACATTTTAAATAGCTTTAATTAAAAAAAAATTGAGGTCGATAGCTTCAAAATTGTGGCCGCTGGTATCTCCCAAAATTAGCACCCCGAGACGCTCACCTTAATAATGAAGTCGATTGACAATGGGACGCGTTATTTGAGTGTAAAATTTGTTTTTATATATTTTTGAAAAATTAATATCTAGAGTTGTTTTTATTCATCTCCAGGATTGATGATTCGCCATCGCCTAAAGTTTACCCCGGAGATCCTGGAGATACGTATTCGTGGAAAAAAATGGGCTTCACGCATTGCAGTGCAAGTTGTCTAGGCGGTAAGTCATGCAATCTCTAATAAGAAATTTTATATTTAAAATAAACATCATGCAATCTTATAATTCACACTTCAACACTTAGAAGATATTTTAAACTTTTAATAGGAACTAAATAATATCAAACTTTTTTTCTTAAAGTGGATCTTTAATAAAGGATAGTAATTTAAGAAAATTTTAATTCAAAACATAACAATACTTTCTCTCTATATATTTCATATAATGTATAGGTAAGAGAAAGTAAAAAAAAAACTAGAAAAAGTTATTTTAACAGATTGCAGATTTTTATTTGACTAGGCCTAGTATCTTTTTAAGCTGTTTGAATTAATAAATATTAATTAGACCTATATCATAATTATTTGTCAACAACTCACCTCTCAACCACAGAGGGGAGGGGAATTATTAGTAGACTAGTTATTTAAATTGTTAAACTTTTTTCGAAATCGAATTTTTCTTTTTTTTTTATTTAAATAATTTCTTTTTTTTTGTGTAATTTTGGAAGTCAAATATCTAAAAAAAACTATTCGAGATATCGAAAAACGAAAGAATTGTAACATTAAATCAACTAATATTTACTCACTAATCGAATCAGAAAGTAAAATTCGAATTTATCTAATAAAGCTAAATGCAGGCAGCCAAAAACACTCTTTGATTTATTTAAAGCTGTGAGTGTTATTTATCGGCGAGACCAAACATCCTATGGCCCCCGGGGGGGGGGGGGGGAACCCAGGATCTCCAGCCTTTCCGGGGCATAAGAACATGCTGTCTATTGCACCAGGTCACGGGATCCTCGACCTCCGTCCCCAGTCGAGGTTCCGGTGGCCTGGTGCAATAGAAAGTACGCCTATGCCCCGGAAAGGCTGGAGATCCAGGGTTCGATTCCCGGGGGTCATAAGATGTTTGGCCTTGCCAATAACACTCGCAGCTTTGTTAAATATATATCTCTATTTCTTAATTAAAGTCCTGAAAAGAATCGAGATCTTTTGAATACTAATATCTGATTCAAATGTATAAATTTCAAAAAAATTTAACTTTAAAGATGCGAGACAAACAGAACGATTAGGTGAAAATAATGCCTGCCTGAATGGCAAAAGGTGACTGCCAAAAATAAATAGAATTACAGTATAACCTAATCGATCATTTGAAGATATATGTCTATGTAACTGCCTGTAATTTTTTTTAGGGGTTCAAGAATCTTTAATACTATGCGTTCGCGATCGGGATCAGCGTTCCGTCTCCCCATTTTTGTGCACCCCTGAAACCAAACCAGAAACGATGATTCAAACTTGCAACGATCATCCATGTCCACCTCGATGGAACTATAGTGATTTTCAGGTGAATATTAAAATAATTTTAATTGGAATTTCATAATTAAACTCTTTTTTTTTATAAACTTCAATTCCCAATTCAAATATTCAATTGAAATTATGTAAATTTTTCTAGGCATGCACCCAATCATGCGGGATCGGAATTCAGACCCGGGAGGTGAATTGTATCCACGAGGTGACCCGGGGCGGCATCAACACAGTGCTCGTGCCTAACAATATGTGTCCTCAGCCTCCACCAATCGATCGGCAATTCTGCAATGTGCTCGATTGTCCTATCAAATGGCATCTCTCCGAATGGAGCAAGGTATCTGCTAAGAATCAATAGCATTTGAATTTCAGATCAGAAAGGCTCGAGATTTCGACTGAAATCCACGAGAAGAGAATACGAATGAAGAAAAAATAAAATTTATATTGTTTTATCTATAAAAATGAATGTTAAGCGTATATTATTAAAATTTAAAAATACATTTCAATCCTTTATTGGATTTAGATAATTGCATACTATTATACTAGTATCATAGGCGTAGCCACGGGGGGTTTTGGGGGTTCAAACCCCCCATAGGACCCAGCCATGACTAGATATTTAATACAAATTATATTTCATATAGGGTAAGAGAAAGTAAATTATAATAATTTACTCTAGCTAAAAAAAAACCAAAATGATTTATAAATACCCTAAAATAATCTTAAATTTTTGAAAAATATTTCTTGATCCCCCCATAAAAATTTCTGGCTAAGCCAAGGACTAGTATATGTAATAAATATCTAATATTTAAAAAATTGATGAATGAATTTCATAGGCAAATAAGAAAAGGGTCGCGAGTTCTAACCCCAAGTAGTCCGATGAATTTATTTAAGCCATTTGGATACCAAATTTTTTTTGGAATCCCTAATGCATCAAAAAAAAGTTTTTTTGTTGACTTGTATTATTTTACTATTAAAGGGTCATTTGAGAATTCGTTAGCATGTTAATGGATTTGTTATTTTTCATATATGCACTTTTAAATTTTATGAAATGGCATATAGAATTGTTTTATAATTTTTTAGGCCAAATAACTTAGATCTAAGATGATGGAGTCATGAAAAAAACAAGACGAATGCAGCCAAATATTATTTTATTTCAAAACTCGCCCTCACGGCTGACGTTTCGGCCCGAGGTCTAGGCCATCTTCAGAGCCGGCTGGCAAGTTTCTACACATTTTGATTATTGCCAGCCGGCTCTGAAGATGGCCTAGACCTCGGGCCGAAACGTCAGCAGTGAGGGCGAGTTTTGAAATAAAATAATATTTGGCTGCATTCGTCTTGTTTTTTTCATGACTCCATCATCATTAGATCTAAGATTCAATATTTATTTATTTTTCTGGGGTCTTCAAAAAACATTTAAAATAAGGTGGGAGCAAAAAGAAACACCGCATTATTCTGTAGAGTTATATAGCCTATGTAGCCTAACGTTTCCATCTATTTGATTTTTTATGTACAAAAATCACTAACGAAGCTTAATTGATCTAATATTTTTTCAATTTTATTTAAATTAAACTCCTTACGGAGTTTGAATCAAGTAGTAAATTAAATTAACTGAAAGTAGTAAAACATAAATTCTCTGGTATCCCTTTTGTGAGATTTGGCTAATTGCTCAAGTTGGTTGAACACCCGGCGGGGTTGGATAAAGGTTTTAATCTCCGGATCTAAGGATTGAATGAACATGAACGTCGAGTTGTCGAAAAGTTTACATATAAAAAAAAAAATTTCAATATAAAACAGTAGACGTTTACCTTATTTATTCTTTTTTTTTTAGTGCTCGAAGCCATGTGGTGGAGGTGTGAAGACTCGTTCAGTTGAATGCAAACAAATTATGGCGCAGAATCATGAAATTGCGAGGCCAAATCAATGTGCTGGTCCAAAACCTGCTGAGCGAAAACCGTGCAATACGAAAGGATGTGCTCCGGCTGAAAGGCCGCACATCTCAGTGGCCAATCATACGTACACGCAACCAAATCCTGGAAAAAGAAAAGTAACACTTAAAGTCGGCGGCCAGGCAGTCGTTTACCGGGGCACTCAAGTCAAGATTAAATGCCCAGTCAAAAAATTTAATAGGTAAAAATAATTATTAGATCATATAAACTTTTAATCAGGTCTATTCTCTAAAAACAGGCGTAAAACATTCTCTAAAATAAACAAATGGGTGTTAAAAAGTAATGTAGAAACAATAAGCGTTAAAAAAATGCTATTCTCTAATCAAAGTTTTAACAGCGACGTTAACATGTTGCTTTTATTTCAAAGCTATCAAAATCATAACCTTACTTTTTAGGTTAATGGCGCTTTATTTTAAACACGACGTTAAAATATTAAAAGCACCCCCTAGACATGGCGTTAATTTTTTACACTATTTACTAAAAGTTAACGCTTTGGCTTTACATTTTTGTTTAGAGAATAAATATATGAGACAAGCAAGTGATTTTGAATAGCATTTTTTTAACGCTGATTGTTTTTACATTACTTTTTAACACCCATTTGTTTATTTTAACGCCCGTTTTTAGAGAATAGACCTGAATAAGAGTTAAAAGTAAATAAATAGCCTACTCTCAAATTTGTTGAAACTTTTTGACTTTTCTAGATTTTATTTCATTTATTTATTAAAATATTGATAATATTCATGATAATATTTATTATAATATATTAATAATTTTGATTAAAATATTATATAAATTTATATTAGCTCGAGATCTATAAATGGATCTTATTCTCTCATTAACAAATTTTTTCTATGTAACGCGACAAATGGCCGATCGTTAGATGTGTTTCCCAAACCCTTGTAATAACGCCTGCAGATAGGCAAAGGGTGTTACAAGTTGTTGAAATTATTTATGCAAGCCTTTATTTAATTTATAAAACCCCCTGAATGCTCTCATTTAATTGATATATATGTTTTTGATTCAAGAACACGAATACATTGGCAAAAAGATCGGTCAGATATCATCAATTCAAATAAATATCGTATCTCAAAAAAAGGTGCACTGCGAATTCAAGATGTTACTCAAATGGATTCTGGCATTTACACGTGTATTGGTAAGTGCGATATTATAGATTTTTACTTATTATTATTAGCTGGTATAATTTTTCACCAATACAATAATTCTTCCAGCTGGCCGATCGCAAGCTGAACTCACATTAACAGTTCGTCCCCGGCCTGGCGAATTTCCAAGTTCTGAAGAAATTGAACGGCATAATGCAAATTTAGTGCCCACGAGACATGGAGGATCGAGCTCATCTGGAAGCAACACTTATGATTCACCCCTTTATGATTCTGCAAGTGAGTCAACTTTTCCATGACGTTATTTTAATCATAGCGCGGTGGTGTGTATTTTAAAACACCACCGAAATTTTGATTTTGAATTTCATTAAAATCCGATAAGAAAGAAATCAAAAAATGAACACCCAAGGAAAGTTTAAAATAAATTTTTTTTACAATATTATTTATGTCATTATTATATTTTATTCAATGAAAAAAATAAATAGCTGTGGTGATACTTGAATAAGGAACGGAATGAGAAGGGCAGACAGCAGAAATAAAAAACTTTTATATTATTTTGTCGACGTTTCGGTAATGCATCGCTCCCAACCTCAGGACGAAATAATTGTCGAACAATAAAAGGATAATGTATACACAACAGCAAATAATACGCACATTGAGCATAATATAATATTTAACAAAATTAACAGTTATATAAAGTACTAATTATATACTTAAAGGCAGTTGCACACCTTAACAGTCTTTAA
The DNA here is from genome assembly GCA_023213315.1 of Euborellia annulipes. Classification (NCBI taxonomy): domain Eukaryota; kingdom Metazoa; phylum Arthropoda; class Insecta; order Dermaptera; family Anisolabididae; genus Euborellia; species Euborellia annulipes. The sequence goes on along the minus strand of JAKCPI010019212.1, from coordinate 20,960 downwards.
TCGACAGGGGGGCGCCATGTTGGATATGCTCTTGATACAAACTAACGCGGAAACGATGTTAACTATATGAAGCCAGGGAGGCCACTGAGGCAGGTGGCGTTGTGCATCTCCTTATTAAGAGAATAGAGCTCTTTGAAAGTAGATAGGCCATATTACTAATATTCTTTTTTTAAGAGCTTATCTAATCGTCATAGAGAAAGGAGAATTTCAGCTAGGGATCGAGTCTAAGAATTTGGAAAAGCTGGAGAGGGTGTGATAAGGGAGCGTACAAGTATTACGTAACGCAATTTGGGGGAGGGGGGGGGTCTCGTAAAACATTACCATGCGTTACAAGGAGGGGAGGGGGTTGAACAAAGCGTTACGTAACTGGTATTTTAGAGACTTTCTGGTACTTTGCGCAACATAATTGTGACTTTTAGATAAAAATGGCCACTTGAGCGTTACGTAACGTCTAGGGAGGGGGGTCCAGAAAAATGTTAGGGCACGTTACATGGGGGAGAGGGAGGGTCAAAAATCTTCAAAAATTGCGTTACTTAATACTTGTACGCTCCCTAACGTATATATCAAAATTCATCCCTCTCCCTAGACTTTCTCGGGCATAGTCCTAAAGCGATTATTGAAAAATCACCCAAATAGCATCTTTGTTGCCATTTAGAGAGTGTGCGTCAGGTGCGTTAGTGGCTATACATAAATGAATTTAAAAAAAAAAAAAAACGAATTAAAATTCATAATTATTATTATAAATATTTTTAATTTTTTTTTTTTTTTTTTTTTTGAATAGCCCAACTTATTTTTCCTAGAGAGTGAAGGGAATTTAATCCCCTCTCTCTCTCTCCTATTATTAGTGTTTATTAAATGGATTAGTAATGGAGAGTGATGGCCTTAGGAGGATATATGAGCCCGACGGATGATCTCTCTCACGAGTTACGCCCCGGTGACGGTAGTCCACTGTCATTGTTACCGATGCCGCAGGGTGGCGGCGGCGGCGGTGGCTTTCAACCGCGCCCACCGCCTCCGCCGCCGCCGCCCACTAATCCACCTACACCACCACCGCCTCCACCACCGCCAACACCACCTCGCGATCTCAACCGATTACCAACGCCACCTACACGTCATCACCAGGTTAGTGGGCCAACGCCTTAATTATGCTACCCGTATTAATATTACTAATATTCTTTTTTTTTACTCATTAATACTAATCTTTTGTTTTATTAATAATGAGATGAACAAACTTGAGCGGTTAATAAATTTTGGACTCTGGGTGAAATCGTGATTCCATCAAGAAGCGACTAAATTACTTTACAAAATAAGAAATCGAAATCGTTGAAATTAAAAAAAAAAATTATAAATTTAAATTCTTAACCAACAATCAAAATAAGGTAACTATTTTCCTCATTGCATTGCGCGGATTACTGTAAGTTAGGCAACCCAAATGACCAACCAACACACTTCTCAATTGATTTTTTCTAAATTTCTATTAACATTTGTGTAATTAATTATTCGAATATATTGGTTTATTCATCTCATTGGCTTGTATACTAACATGATTAACAAGGTGGGTGATGGGTGGTGCAGGTACCTGAGAGAACGACAACCCCTCGACCACCCCCGAAACCCCAAGACTCGGGTGGCTCGAGTTCATCTGCAGCTTCCAGACCTATGCCCCATTTTCAACAACTTTTAGCTAATCTCAAGGTGAGCAGAATTCAAACACTGCACTCCACATACCGCATGAAATTCTTTATTTTTTCCCCCCTCCCCATTTCATTATTTGTTTGCATAAAATTTCGTTCGTTAATTAAATGACCTTTCCAGTTACAAATACAAAAAAGATATTTATACAAAAATTATTTTTTACTACAGTAGAGTCGAAAAATTCTCGTAAGCACCGAGGGACTTGCCGAATCCAGGATTTGTTTGCTTCCCTCTCAAAAAAAAAGTTTAAATTTTAATAATTGTTTTTATCATTTTACCTATTAAAATATTACAATGTTTCAACTAGTGCCTACGGTTACCAGTCTAAATTAACCAGTTTAATTTAAATTTTAAATTCTTTTTTTTTTCTTTGAAATATTTAAATTTTAAAAATCCTACGGTACTTTTTCGTTACGAAAGTGAGAAGTGCATCCCTCTCTGCCCGGGCATTACGGGATATTTCCTATTTGTGATTAGAGGGAGAAATGTTTTGAAAATTCGCGTTGACAAATTTTTTTAAAAGTTAAATTTTATAGATTAAAAAAAAAAAATTATTGAGAAAAATCCCGAAATATTTTATTTATGACAAAAATATGGACGACATTTTTTTATCTTATTCAAGGGTATTTTAATTTAAAAAGTTTATACTAATTAAGTCTTAACATTTAATCCTTATTTTTTATTAATGCATGAATTTATTATTCTCTTTTATATACTTACTTCTTGTTTCATATATTTTATTAACCTACTTGCTTATTTTTATATTTTATTTATTTTTTATATACCTAAGTAGTAGTTTTATAATAAGTAGAATTTAGATTATGTATTAGAGAAAATTATTTCTATTTTTTTTAATTAAAAAAATCTCTAATCTCGGATGTATTAATTTAAAAAAAAGGTGGATTTTATTAAATCATGCTTGAGCATAAAAGTAAATTTCTTAGAGCTCTTAAACGCCGCTAATTTTGTGGTAGAATTTGTACATTTATTTGTAAAAGCGCTGAATGGAGGAAAGAGCTCCATTATTATTTATAAGCTGCTGCTTAAAAAAAAAGGTTTATAATTCGAAAATTCATTCAACTTGAAACAAAAAAAAATATATATTTTGTATTAATATACTGAATGAATAATTCCAGTTTAATTTAATAATTAATTTAAAAGTAAAAATAATTTTTTTTTTAATTTTATGCTATGATTGTATTAAGCATATCTATTCAGTGGGAGGGAACCAAAAACAATGGATTTTACTGAAGGGAAATTAAATCCTCTGGTTATAATCTCACTTCTCTTAAAGTTGATATGCAATGAGAATAGCCTGAATCCACAGTAGAACAAGCAACTGCTTGAAGAGATAAATATTTATTTTATTCAATAATTTTAATTCTTTTACTCTTAAATTTAACTTGTCATAGTTAAAGTCAGATAAAGAAACTAATTCTAACAATTAGCTATAAACTCTGCAATTGGAGTTAATAATAATAAATACAAGCCCTATTAGTTTCAGAAATTTTAAGATTATTAAAACCTTTTGACTAATTATTGTGAAATTTGGCATGATGCCTAGCCTGAACGCACACCAATTGAGCAAAAACGCTCTTGGGCAAAACATTTTTGACTAATCGTGCCTAAAACTGTTTTTTTCAATGCTTTTCTATGGGCCAACGCACACCGAGGAGACAAAAAACACAATTGAGCATGATTAGACATCATTGAACAAAATGTTTTGCCATTGAGCGTTTTGCTCAATTGTACGTTGGAAAGAGCAAAATGTTTTGTCATTGAGCGTTTTTGCTCTCAATGGCAAAACATTTTGCCTAATCGGTGTTGATGGCATTGAGCAAAACGTTTTGATCTTGGACAAAACGTTTTGTCCAAAAGCGTTTTGCTCAATTGGTGTAAGTAACCATGCCAAATTTTAGCATAATTAGTCAAACCATTCTGGAGATAAAGAAAAATTTAGTAAACAAAAACAAAATGGTAGCTATCGGGAAAACTAAGCATTTTTGGGCCTATGCTATAAGGAACTTTATTCTTTATTTTGAATATAAGAAAACCTCTCCAGAAGTTTGGAAGCCTATTTCATCAATACCCCGTATAGAGAGGAAGTGCATATTGCATTCATGTCAAAAATTCGATATATAGATTTTGAAGAAAATACACGTTTTAAGACCAAAAAAGTGAGTCCCGCGATATGGTCTGTCTGTCTGTGAACAAAATATCTCAAGAACGAAATTCAGGTTGAAATTTTATTTTTAAGTTAAGTTATCCCCGACCCGCGAAAATAAGAGAAGATATGCTTATTAAACTTAATAAAAAAAAAAAAAAACTCACGGGGATAGATGGAGTTAAGCAGCTGATTTTATGTTAGGAAGCCTCGTAGAAAAAAGATAAGACGCTGCCAGTCAACCTTAAAAGAGAAAAAATAAATGAATTCAAAATAATTACAACTTAAAATAACTATAAATAATAAAACATATAAAAATCTGTATGAAATAAGCTTTCGATCCGCTCTTATTCTAAAAAAAAAATGCGCCAAAAATATTAATACTAAAATCATTTTTGAGAAATGAAAAAAATTTTTATAATAAATAAGGCAAAAATGATTTTTGTAAAATTTAGTATGTAGTATATAGGCTGTAGTCGCTGGAGCAAGTTCCTTGATAACCCAAGGGCACAGAACCTGTGGCCATTGCAGAATTTCGGTACATCCCGGGGCCATCGAGCCCTGGTCCAAGAGGGTCTATCTCCGTCGGAAGCCAGATCAGGATTCTCAGCACTAGCCGATGACGAGAATGATGAACACACCGAGCCTGAACACGAAAGTTTTCTACCAGAGAGTACTACTGAGGACCAAGACTCGATTTTCGGCACAGGCGTCATCCTAGGCAAGGGTCAGTCCTCTTAATTTAATTTATTTAATTAATCAAAAAATTACTAATAAAAATTTGAAATAATTCTACGAGAAAAAAGACATAGTAAAATTTACCAAATGAAGAAGGCCTAATTTATTAAATACTCTTGAGGCCTACTGAATATTGAGAGCCCACGTTTTTCCCCCCACCTTCTAAATATTTAAATTTAAAATTTAAATTTAAAAATTTTTTTATTTATTATTTATATATAAAAAAGTCATATATTTAATTAACTTTTTTTTCTCTCTTCCTAAAATTAATTTATTTCTAGATAATCATTTAAATAGAGACATTCCATTTCAATATACATATTGTACAAGAGGTGTATATTGAATTTTTCGGGGGGGGGGGTAGGCGAATTCATTTTTAATTATCCCCCTCCTCCATACACAAAAATATTTTTAAAATACCGTATATCCTTGAACCCCGAGGGCCCCGGGCTCTCTCAAAGAAAAATGAGAAAAATGTGGCCAAAATGAAAAAACCTGAACCCTGAGGGCCCCGAGCCCTTTCAAAGACAAATATTTGGGGGCATATGCCGGCTCGGAGCCTAGGACCGACCGCCCCCCCCCCCTCCCTCCATCGGTAGTTTCCCTTTTTGTTTTCTTTGATGCAATCACTTTGATAACTTACTTTGTTAAGCAGAGGCGTATATAAGGGGGGGGGGGGGGAGCCGAGGGGACCCGGGCCCCCCTCGAAATTTTCCAAATACATATGCCTATATAGGGATATACAGACATCAGCGCAACACATTTTTCCGCAAGATGGAAAACTTTGATTCCGCAAAAGAAAAAATGTTTCGCAAAAAATTTCGTGTGAAAAAAAATTTAATTTCTTAAAAAAAAAAATTTCCGCAGAAAAATTTTTGAGTTCAGGACCCCCCCCTCCCCCCCGAAAAAAATTTCTATATACGCCCCTGTTGTTAAGATACAGTTTTTTAGCTCGGCTCGGCCCGCGGGCCCCAAGGCTCCCCTGCATCGCTGGGTTCACTCCCTCTCTCTTGAGAAAATGTGCTAATAATACATTTAATTCTGAATTTTTTTATTTTTTCACAGCACTATTCTCTTGAGAGCTCATAAACACGACGAATAGTTATCTTGGGAACAATAGTTTTATATAATTTTATGACATAAAATATAACACCTTGATCGTTTTCTAAAAATTTAATCAATTTTTTTATAACCACCGAGAGATCCATCATGAAAACAAACCCTTAGGGCAATATTTTATTCTCCAAAAAAAAAAAAATAATAAAAATTGAAATATTTAAATTTATGTCTTTTTTCTTTTAATCATTTATAATTTACTGACTATATTAAATTTTTTTACTTTTTTTTTTTTTAATTTAATAATTCAAATGATTTATGAAAACACTAAAGAAAAAAAAGAAAAGGTAGATAATTAGAGATTAATAAATATCAGTGACGTAACTAGAAGGATTTACATACCGCAGCGGGATTTCTATATTCCAAATTTGGATGTGTTATATATAGCCTTTTAATTTGATAGCTTTCGAAAAAAGAGTAGTTACGCCATTGTAAATACTTTCAAAAAATTTTTTTATTTTCAGGGAAATCCTAAAGTAAAATTAATATTGATTCTGCCTTTTTAATTATTAATATTTATTTATTAATTTTTTTTTTTTTTTTTTTTAATTTTTTTATGATTCGGGTGAATAATTTTCAAGTGAAATTTAAAATTTTTATATAATGTGAATAAATAACACTTGTCGACAAGGTTTTCTTCACAAGAAATATGATTAGTGAATCTAGTACGTTTTTTACTTTTTTTATACTGAATTCAGATATATTGTTAGAATTATTCCAATCAGGCAGTGGCGGATTAATGCAATTTTGTCGGGGGGGCGGTTTTTTTTTTTTTTTATTTAAGGACTTTGTGGGCATCTATGGCCATTTAGACCCATTTCCTATTTATTTATATTGTTTTGTAACAAATTCAATTGGAAATTAAAGCCTGGAAATCATAATTTCTTTAGATTACTAGTTTTTATAACATTGTGAATTTCTTCTCGGGGGGGGCGATCGCCTTAATCCGCCCCTGCAATCAGGCATAGATTTAGAGATATAGAGAAAAATAAATTTTAATAGAAAATGAGCTCTAAAACGGCTCTTATTTTAAATTTTCAACATTTTTTTAAGGGAACATTCTTTAAAAATATGCAGAGTTATAATACATATGCAGCCCAATCAGAGGTCATTTAGACCGCAAACGGCTAAAAGTTTAGAAAAATCGAATTTTTTTGTTTGGGGCACCACTAATACACTTTTACGTATCCTTGAATGAAAAAAACATATTTACGATATTATACTATAATTCTTTGTCTTTCTAAAAATCATTCATTCGTAAAAATCTGTTGATAATTAACGAAATTATAAACAAAACAGTTATTAAAGTCTGATAAAAAAACAAAAACACTTTGACTGCCTATCTTTTAGGCGCTTTGCTCATAGGAATAAATTTATAACTATTTAGATATATGAATATGTTAGCAAGGTGAATAGCTGATCTATAATAAAGTAATAAACATTAGCGATAATAAAGAAATAAACATAGCTGCTTGGCCTTTTATTTATTCTACTATTTAGATATACCTATTCAACTGAAAAAATTAGGTAAGTTAATTAAAGTTAAAAATTAATTAAAACGTAAGATGTTTATTTTTTAAATAATTATTTAATCTCTTGGCGATCGATTTCGCTATTTATAGCATCCTCAGGCCAGCGTTATATATAATTGAAATTTTGAAAAACCAGTCGACATATATAGTAAAAATCTGGTGTGACTGGCGCACGCACACAACTTTCTCTTACCTTCGGTAATCGAAAGTTGTGTACTGTGCTTGTCACACCAGATTTTTTGTGTCGACATGTATTTAGTAAACCACAACACAACCCAAACCCCAAACCCAACCCAACATTCTCTCCCCCTTTTCCAACCACAATTTTTTTTTTTTTTTTTTTTTTTTTTTTTTTTTTTTTTTTTTTTTTTTTTTTTTTTTTCTAAATTTTTTTTTTTTTTTTTATTTTTTATTTTTTTTTTTTTTTTTTTTTTTTTTTTTAATTCCCCCCTTTTTTTAACCTGTTTTCGGGCGGGAAAGGGGGCCCCTTTTTGAAAAAAAAAATAGGCCGAAACAGATTTTTGGAAAGGAAAAAAAAAAATATTGGTGGTTTAGTATTTAGTTTCCGACAGTAGGGTACATTGGATTTTAAGATGTAAAATTTATATGTGAAAATATTTATATTTTGTTAGCATGGCAACCATTTCTCCTATCTTTTCTATGGAGTACAAGAGTAAAGTGGTCTTCAGAAGATGTCAATGACAAAATGAGAATATACATTTTAAAGAGAATCTAAAAAATAATTGATTTTTGAATTTAAAAAAAAATCGTTGGAGCAAATTTAGAGAAAATCGAAAAAAAACTGAAAAAGTGCATCAGTAAAGTACTAGTACTTTTTGGTCGATTTTGTCCAAAAGCTTCGTGTCACGTCCCATGGGGGTGCCTAACTTAAATATACAATTTCAACCTCCTAGCTCTTTTCGTTCTTGAGATATTTTGTTCACAGACAGACACACAGACAGACAGACGGACAGGCAGACAGACAGACCATGTCGTGAAAACCACTTTTTAGATTCAGGGGACCTCAAAACGTGTATATTCATCAAAATCTCGACATCGAATTTTTGACATGAATCCAATACTTTCTCTCTCTATATATATTAACATATATATAGAGGTAGAGAAAGTAAAAATTAAGAATTGTTTAAAGGTGATGGAGGAAAAAAAAAACTAAAAATAATTTTTTTTCTCTCCATCACCTTTAAACAATTCTTAATTTTTACTATATATGTCGACTGGTTTTTCAAAATTTCAATTATATATAACGCTGGCCTGAGGATGCTATAAATAGCGAAATCGATCGCCAAAAGATTAAATAATTATTAAGAAAATAAACATCTGACGTTTTAATTAATTTTTATCTTTAATTAACTTACCTTTTCATCATGTGCACTTCAGAAATAAGGAATTTATTCAACATATGATAAAATTAGATTTTTCTAAACTTTTAGCCGTTTGCGGTCTTTGGGTACATCTAATTGACCTCTGATTGGGCTGAAACTTAAAATTTATATGTATTATATCTGCATATTTTTAAAGGGGTGTTCCTTTAAAAAAATCTTGAAAATTTAAAATAAGAGCCGTTTTGGAGCACATAAAATTTATTTTTCACTATATCTCTAAAACTGTTTGATGGGGCAAAACTGAAATTATATTTGAATTCAGCATGAAAAATACTTCTAGAATCTCATATCTTTATTCTTGTGAAAGAAAAAAGTTCATTTTTGTCGACTAGTGTAATGAGTCGTTTTGATAACTTACCTACCCCAACATTAAAATAGCCTCCCTATGGGGAAATACATGGTGTGTGTCCTTCAGCTATTTTAATGCTGAAGGGGTAGGTAAGTTATCAAAACGACCTATAGTCAACCCAAATATGAAACTGATTATTATTTGATTAATTGCTCTTTTATGATCAGTTGTTAAACCCTTAATTCAACAATTGATTCGTTCAGTTTAGAATTTATTGAAACAATTAATCCAAAAATTAATTAGTTAATTTGGGTACCTATAATCCAGTAAATGAACTGTTAATTTTTTTATGTTATTTTCAATTTGAAAAAAAAAAAACCCTGTAAATCGTATTAGTTGGATTTGGCGTTTCAGGCTCCCCGGAAAACGTCAAATTTGAATGGGTGATCACAGACTGGTCTAAATGTTCTCACACTTGCGGGGGAACGGGTTTCCAGGTACGTGCAGATCATCGCCTTCATCGGATCCGCTTTCTTTGCATCTCGGCAGGCCTCTCTTTTTATTTTTATTATTTTTAATTTTATATACTAGTGATTTAAAAAAAGACCCAAAAGCAAAATTTGTTTTCATTATAAATTTCATATTATTTCAAACACTCATAATTAAAAAAAAAAAAAAAATACACATTTACTAATGGTAAAGTTTGTAAATTTCATATAACAGTTAGCCTAGTCTTTTATTTATTAATTTTTTTTTTTTTTTTTTTAATAAATTATAAAATAAATATAGAAGTTACTATCATCTTCTTAATTCCCCAAAACAGACAGCCAATAAAAAAAATTATTTTCTCTTTATGATGGGGGACCAGGACATTAGCCAGAGTGGAAGTCCAAACCCTCACCCCAAAATCCAGAATAATTATAAAAAGAGAAACATATAGAGGGAAATATGATGTTAAAATTTATAAAAAAATATTTTATATTACCTTATATTCCCTTCACCAGAAAAAAATTTTCTCTGCATTTTAATATAACTGATACACTCTAAAAAAAACACTTTTTTAGTTGAATAATAATTCCATTAAATTTGGGATTTTTTATTTATACATATTTTTTGTGCATATTTCGGCCTTTTTAAATGCATATTTTGTGGTTTTTAGTGCATATCAATCCCAGCCATCACTAATAAATAAATAATAACTAATAAATATTGTATTTATTTATTTTTATAAATAAGCATTGTATTTTATAAGTGGCAGAACAAAACCCAATCTTTAGATATTTTTCCCAAGCCCTTGTAGTAACGCCTGTAGATAGGCAAATGGTAATACAAGTTGTTGAAATTATTATTTATTTATGAGAGCTTTTATTTTATTTATTATCAAAGTTCTCTTCTTAAAGAAAAATGGTGCCTCTATATTAAAAATCGCTAAGAGTAATTCTTTCTATTTATAATCTTTAAAATGTATTCATTAGGGAGGGGGATCTGTGCGAGCAGTCCCACCAGATTTTTAATTATTGCGGTTTTTATTTTATGAAGTACTTCTATCATTAAATAATAACTAATAAAAGATAAAATTTACAAACTTTTATAAAATATCCATTAGTAAGTTATCTCTCAACTATATATATTCAAAACAGATTGATAAAAAGTTTTCAATTTCACATTAACGCCTTTAGAAAGATATTTCTTTACCCTTTTCTTATTCTCTATTAATTTAAAAATAATGCTAAATAATTATCTACTTTTACTTTTATTCTCTCTTTACTATATATATTATATATATATATATATATATATATATATAATACGGAACATTATATACATAAAACTATATAATAAGATATTTGTTTTATAATTAATAAATCGATGGAAATGGTATGGACTTTAAAATATCTTTTACTAATCTTCAAAAAAAATAAAATTCAAAGATCGGTTTTAGTTGGTATTTATGATAATATAAGTAGACAGATAAACAATTATTTATTTGTTTTTAAATTAAGTGGTTAATAATTTGATTCTGTATTCTACAGTAGAAAAATTTAGGAAAGAAATTTTGTCATTAATAAACTTGAAGATTAGTCTAAGATTCCGTTAACCACAGCTTAGAAATAATTCAAAACTGGAAGAGAGGCAACCAAAATAATCCTTTCTCAGCCCTTGGCTCATGGCTCAGAGGTAGAGCATTAGCTTCTGGTGCCAAAGGTCGAGGGTTCGCATCCTGTCCCAGGCAAGAAAATTTATTTCAATTGAATTGGATAACAATCAATTGAAATAAATAGGTCTAAATGACATCATTTGGCGAAAAAGGTAAATTTATTCTTTGAGTTCTATTAAGAATGTTTATTTGGGAGGACTATCTTACTAAATAGAAGTTTATTTTCTTTTCCAAACTGTGGTATACCGTTTCCATTATTATCTGCTATATTTTTCTTCTTCTTACCTTATCGTAGGCTTTTGCTCTGCTCAGCGAAATGTGCTCTGATTTTTTTCAACATGAATTGGCTGTTTTTTGATATAGATGCGAGGAGCTCAATGTGTGGTGCGACTTCACAATGTGACCCAACACGTGGAGGCGACTCTTTGCGAGGATGCGGGTCTCGCGACACCGCCGACAGTCGAGAGATGCGGGACCGATGTCTGTCCGCAATGGCATACCAGCGAATGGACATCGTGCGAGGACTCCCGCTGTTTCACATGGAACACAGGTAAAAACGGAAACAATATTATTATAGGACTAAGATAAATTAATGAAGAAATTCTTAATTTCTAGCTATGCAACGACGCGAGGTAGTTTGCAAGCATCACAATGGGTCGGAGGCAGATGTGGCACTCTGTGCGGATGATGAGCGGCCTCCGCAAAGACAAGAGTGTTACAACGACCGGTGCAGACCCACCTGGAAAACTGGCGACTGGTTCGAGGTATTAAACTTTGATTTTATTAATTATAAGAGGGGATAAAGCAACCAAGCTTATAAACCTGAGTTGACAAATTCACCAAAAAATTATCCAACTCTATTTAAAGTGCCTCCTTCTGAGGAAGGAAATGGAAACCCACCTCAGTATTATTCCCTTGAATGGTACCACTAAGATTAACCACAACGTGTCAGTTCTGACACTAATGTAAAGTAAAGACAAATAGTTTGCAGGTTTCTGGCTGTTTTGTCTCACAGAGTCGTTTGAATGTGTAATAACGAGGTGTTGCATAACCCATAGGTGCAGGGAGAAGTTCAATAAATCATTCATTGTAAGTCCCCGTTGAGAGTATCCTTTCCAGACCGGTGGCTTCCAAAAAGCTGATATCCAAGTATAAATTCAATAAATTTTAATAAAATCATTGAAATATATGTATTTTTTTAGTGTGCAGCCGAATGCGAAGCCCAGGGTGTGAAATATCGTCTTCTTCAATGTGTTTGGTTCGGTACAAAGAAACCGGCTGGCAACGCATGTCGGGATCAACCACGACCAAGTGTAATGAAATTGTGCAAAGGACCGCCTTGTCTGCACGCCCTCGAGTGCAAGGACCATTCCTCGTATTGTCGCAATGTGCGTGCGATGCAGTTATGCAGGATGCACCGCTACAGAGCCCAATGCTGCCACACCTGTCGTTCCGCCGCTGCAGCTTCCTCGCCGCCCGGCTAACCGAACCAACAACCCCTCACATTCCATTCCTCTTCTAAATAAATAAATAAAATAATAATAATCTTATTCTACTAAGCAATATGGATGCTGGCTGCTTGGGAAGCACTCGTGGTCCAAAGAGCCGAGGAAACGCCCTTAGCCATTTTTATTAGTTAGGTTTATCAATAACTGGGAATGGTAACAAATAATGTTTCAAGTTATATTCCTAAAAAAAAAACAACTCTAGGAGCAAGAAAGAAAAGACTGGCAATTAAACGTCAAGCACAAGATGTGAGTCGCTTTATTTACCAAATTAGCGACGTGATGATTCAGTAAAATTTATTTTTTATTAATGTGATTGTGATAGTTTCGCTTTTTACTACCGGTAGTCATCAAGGAGTTAATTATGATCAACCATATAGTGTATTTAATTATATCCTCAATGCAAGCTGGATTTTTCTTTTTTTCCGGATTCAATAGGGTAGAATATAAAACTTTATTTTGTTAAAAAAAATCCTTCTTAGCGCCGGTTGCTTCACTTCTAGTCAACTAGCAAATTTATTCGACCGATAGAAAATCGATACAGTAAACAAGAACACGCTTAACCTTCGAGTTAAAAAAAAAATGATTTTTTGAACGAAGTTCTTTTACAAAGCTAACTGTAAAGTGAATTGGCAGAAAACGTTGCGTAACAAAAATGCGTTACAGCTCCCGAGCGCCGGCAGAGGAAGACGAGGCTAGCCGAAGCCTTGGGGGGGGGGGGCCACGCCCTTCGGGATCTACCCTATCTCTCTAGCTTGTTCTATATTAAATTATATTCGGAGGCGGAGAAAAGGCGTTAGGAACTTCGTTCCTTGCGGGGGTTCCATGACCCCACAGGTTTGCTTTTTCACATATAATTATCTAACTGAGGTATAAGGGATTTTTGTGAAGTTAGCAACTTAATATAAGCATCATTAAAATTAAAATTAATTAAAATAAATATTAAAAATTAAAATTTTGTAACAAAATTTTAAAAATTAAAAAAAAATACAATAAATAAACAATGCTTGTGTTCCTAATTTCACCTAAGGGGTTAGTTAAGCCTTACGACGAACTTTAGGTCTTATGTTAGATATCAAACTACGATCTGGACTCTTATTTAATCATATGATTAGCTTAACTAGGAGTGAAATGACTTGAAAGTCATAGTCAACTAGCTTATGCGAGAGATAGCTAATTAGAAGTGAAGCAACCGGACCTTAATTTTATCATTTCAGATCCTAGAATATTTTTGGTAATATAGCTTGGAACATATCGATTATTTAATATTTATTTTTAATGTATAGTTTATTATCCAAAAAAAAAACCATTCCGATTAACAACGAACATTATTAATTTTATTTTACTTTATATTATTAAAATATCCTCAATGGCGGATACAGGGCATTTCCCTTTTCCTAATATTTCCATTATAAAAATAATAAAATATGAAAAGATAATTTTTTCAATAATATGTAAATATATTATTTTATTTAAAAAATTATTCTTAAAATATTTTATTGCTTTTTTCATCAGACCCTCTCTCTTTCTATCTCTCTCTCTATATATATAATCAATCTGTATCTGCCTTTGAAATTAAAAAAAAAACATTCGCTATCTTTTTTTTGCATAAGTATGTAAAATATTTAGCCTATAAACTTGGGCAAAAAAAAAATTGAAGCGAATTAAAAAAAAAAAATTCTAATTCATCTTTATATAGAAAAAAAATTGGGATTTAACAAATTTACTAAGCCTAATATATATAACTTAATTCATTCTTCTTTCAAATTATGAATTGTTAAAATATATATATATATAATAATAAATAAAAAATATGTATATAAAAAAATATTTTCAAATTTATTCTAAAAAATATATTTTGAAAATATATAATTCAAAAAAAAAAAAGAATTTCGATCACTTTTACATTAATAAATAAATAAATAACATGACTGAAAAATATTTTTAAAGAATAAGAATATTAATATATATTTATTATATATATACATAATAATGTGGGGGTAAATTTACGTATTTATTTCTCGATCTTTGGACTCTCGAGTCGAATATATTTATTTAATTTTTTGCCTTTGATCGTTAAAACAAATCTCTAGCATCCTAATTATCTAATACCGAGTTAGCTGATTCCAAACTGACAATTGATATTGGAGACTGAACTAGTTAAGTGATTATTATTATTATTATTATTATTATAAGTAAATTTGATATTTTTTCTTGGTCCGCCAAGGGAATTCCGCCCCTCCCAGTCCTAGGCTTTGCCCTAGCCCCTCCCCTGTTACTCTTTATCCTCGTTGGATCCTGCTAGTTGACTTGAATATAAGGACTTATCGTATTTATATAATAAATAAATACAAATATATTGTAAATAATTATGTTATTTTATTATATTAACTATATAATGATATAGGATGAAAAATTTAGCTTATAGTTGATAAGAGAATAATTACGAAATGAAAAAAAAAAATCATGTTTCCTATAAATATTTAACTCGAATTGTTAAATTGTTACCATAATTCATGATCACAAGTTTTATTGTGTTTCATCTTAATCATTTTTTCCAAAAAGAAAAATTAAAAAAAAAAAAGAACAAATTATCCCCATGCCCTCCTTTCATTCCCTTAACCATTTTCTCTTCCATTATTTCATGGGGAAAATAACGCGTAGTTCTCTTTAAGTAGCTTTTAGACATCACTCAGTAAATATTTAAAAAAAAAAACGCTTTTTTTTATGGTTTCATATTTTTATATTTTAGTCTTTAGTTTTTAAATTACTTTAATTTTTTTTTTTTTTTTTTTGAAATATAAGATGCAAAAGTTTTTGGATTGTTGTTTAAAAAAAAAATTTTTTTTATTTTTTGTCTCGTTAAATATTTGAAAAAAAAGTAATCTGTGTGTCTTATAATCAGAAAAATAAGGTATAAATGGCAATGTGTTAAATATTCGAAAACATAAGACTCTTGAGAAATAAAAATTTTTAGTTTGATTTCATTCAAGGGCGGATACAAAGGGTGGGGGGAAGGAAGTAATTACCCCCCCCCCCCCCGAGACTTGAAAAAAATACTTTTTTCGAAAAAAAATTTACTTTTAATGTAAAATTTTAAAAATTAATACTTAAAAATTTGATTTGTATTTATATTCTGGCAAACAAGTACAAAATGCGCCTTTAAATTACTGAAATTAAGAAAAAATTGTGTGTTGTGCGACCAGTCACACCAGATTACCCCCCCCAGAAACACCTCTGGATCAAGGGCGGATACAAGGGGGGGGGGTAAAAGGGGTAATTACCCCCCTGAGATTTGAGAAAAATATTTTTTTGGGAAAAAATTGTGTTTTTAATAAAATTTTAAAAATTAATACTTAAAAATTTGATTTGTATATAAATTCTGGTAAACAACTACAGAATGCACTTTTGAATTACCGATAATAAAAAAAATTGTGTGCTGTGCGAACAGTCACACCAGATTACCCCTCCAAGAAACTCCTCTGGATCCGCCACTGCTCTGGACCCGCCCTTGGTTTCATTATATATAAATATCAGAGATGGACTAAAAAAAAGATCGCGATACGATCCGGCAAGTGAAAAGATCACGGCACCAATCCTATCTGATTTTAAAAAATTGGATCTAGACATTAATGATGCTAAGTAGGCAGCCAGGATGAGAAAACACAATTTTATTTCAATCTGCTCGTCGAAGTTTCGGGTGCTAATCGCCCCTTCCAAAGGACTGAGCAGGTGTCAATTATAACAATAAGGTGTCATTTTAATATTGTTATAATTGACACCTGCTCAGTCCTGAGGAAGGGCGCGATTAGCGCCCGAAACGTTGACGAGCAGATTGAAATAAAATTGTTTTATTTTTCATCCTGGTTGCCTACTTTTGTGTTAAAAATTCATCTTATTTTAAATGCTACATATGATAATATATAAATGAAGAATTTTATATCTCTAGTAAAATTTTTGTGAATTCTCTAGTCTACTTTTGAAATAATGAAATTGAAATTTGTTTTATGTTTTCGAAAATTAAACCGCCAACTGGATACTTAATAAAAAATTAACTAATTACTTTAATTCACTATCAGTATTAAAAATAAAAAAGAAAGTTGTATATTTAAATATGTATGTACTATTTTGTTTGATGCTACTATATTCTATTTTTCTAAATCTTTTTTGAGACACGGCTCGCGCACTTTTAGGTACCTTTTACTGTTATGTAAAACAATATATAATTAAATAATGATATTAAAAATAGCGAATAAACCCTGAGTGTTGGATTTTTGTTCGCGGAACGAACCCAAAGCTTAAAAACAAACAAACAAAAAAAAAAAAAAAAAACCCCTAAGAAACAAACAACAGAATCTCATCTCTTTTTTTTTTAAATGTTAAGAAATTATAAACTAAGTATTATCAAATGATGTTATATTTAAGTGTAACTTGGTCTGATTTATTTTTTTGCTTAATCCTGCCTGATTATCATCTATTTTTATTTGTTCGTCGCATGGCATCTGTCTGTCATTGCCTTTGACAATTTACATTCCAGAATTAAGGAAAAAAAACCTCTTGCTGGTAATGAATCCAATTGTTATAAAAAAATATTATTGAAAATAAACGTATAAATTGATAGAATCTTGTTTTATTTCGTCAAAACAGGCGGATTTAAAGTATAACGAAACTAGACCTTGATTCTAATCCGGGCTTTACTAATGACCAAGGTTGTAGTCATGTCGCCCCTAAAATCCCTGAAAATACATATGGGTGATTCTTTTACAAACCGAACACTTTCTGACCGACATGTTTTTGATTTGGCTGAAATTTTTTTTACGGGTTCTATAACGAAAAAAAGAGAGCCATCCGCGAGGATTTTCTTTTTTCTTTAATATTTTGGGAAATATCGAGGGTCGAAAATGTGAAAATTTGATGATTTTCTGCTTAGACGCTCACTTTTAAAAATTCATAACTCTGGTTCTATTTGAGCTAGAAAAAAACTTTTTTACCATTTTAAAGCTAAAAGAGTGAACTTTAAGAAAAAAATTGTTCCACCAAAATTTATTAAAGATTTCACATTGTTATCAACAATTGAAATCTTTAAATCGATTTTTAACAATGGGGCCCCAAATGTATTGCATTTTTATTATAACCATCGCATTCTACGTCGAATTTTATACCGATAACGGTTTTTTAATCGATGGAGAATCAATTAGTACTATTGAAAAACGAAATCCCGCCAAGTGCTATCATGCGGTAAAATGACGTCATATCAAAAATAAGAAAAAAAAGTTCGGGGGTATTGAACCACTCTTTTTAAAACTATATTTAGATTTAATGTATCTTTTATGGTCAAGTAGCTATCCGTTGCACAAGTAGGGCTATTTATCGATATTTTTTTGCCTAAAAAATGAGGTTTTTCGAGAAAAAACTAATTTTGGAGTTAATTACTCGGGATTTTTTTACTTATTCTATTAGAGGTTTTCTTTCTGAACCAAATGATATCCCATTTAGTCTGATCTGATTAGCCGTTCGGAATCTACATGGGTTTAAACTTTCAAATTAGAATTTACCGCAGGGCGGTAAAATAAAATGATAGGAAAAAAATAAATGGTGAAATCTTTAGCTGAAAACTAATTCTTTCTAACCGTATATTCCCCATAATTATACCTTTTAAGACAGAGGAGTTATTCAAACCGATAAACTTTTTCGTGCAAAGATTTTTTTTCTTGCCCTAGGGCATGCACGAAAAAAGTTTATCGGTTTGAATAACTCCTCTGTCTTAAAAGGTATAATTATGGGGAATATACGGTTAGAAAGAATTAGTTTTCAGCTAAAGATTTCACCATTTATTTTTTTCCTATCATTTTATTTTACCGCCCTGCGGTAAATTCTAATTTGAAAGTTTAAATCCCTGTAGATTCCGAACAGCTAATCAGA
Organism: Euborellia annulipes; assembly: GCA_023213315.1. Classification (NCBI taxonomy): domain Eukaryota; kingdom Metazoa; phylum Arthropoda; class Insecta; order Dermaptera; family Anisolabididae; genus Euborellia; species Euborellia annulipes. The sequence goes on along the minus strand of JAKCPI010019212.1, from coordinate 2,438 downwards.
TCAGACTAAATGGGATGTCATTTGGTGCAGAAAGAAAACCTCTAATAGAATAATTAAAAAAATCCCAAGTAATTAACTCCAAAATTAGTTTTTTTCTCGAAAACCCTCATTTTTTAGGCAAAAAAATATCGATAAATAGCCCTACTTGTGCAACGGATAGCTACTTGACCATAAAAGATACATTAAATCTAAATATAGTTTTAAAAAAAGTGGTTCAATACCCCCGAACTTTTTTTCTTATTTTTGATATGACGTCATTTTACCGCATGATAGCACTTGGCGGGATTTTTTTCAATAGTATTAATTGATTCTCCATCGATTAAAAAACCGTTATCGGCATAAAATTTGACGTAGAATGCGATGGTTATAATAAAAAAGTAATACATTTGGGGGCCCAATGTTAAAAATTGATTTAAAGATTTCAATTGTTGATAACAATGTGAAATCTTTAAAAAATTTTGGTAGAACAATTTTTTTTCTTAAAGTTCCCTCTTTTAGCTTTAAAATGGTAAAAAAAGTTTTTTTCTAGCTCAAATAGAACCAGAGTTATGAATTTTTAAAAGTGAGCGTCTAAGCAGAAAATCATCAAATTTTCACATTTTCGACCCTCGATATTTCCCAAAATATTAAAGAAAAAAGAAAATCCTCGCGGATGGCTCTCTTTTTTTTCGTTATAGAACCCGTAAAAAAAATTTCAGCCAAATCAAAAACATGTCGGTCAGAAAGTGTTCGGTTTGTAAAAGAATCACCCATATATGTTGAAAAAATATTTAGAATTTAATAGAAATGGGAGGTGTGTATTCGCTCGGAATATCCAGTGGGAAAATTCTAATAGACCTTTATTTATTTAGAATATATCTATAAATATCATTGTTTAGTTTAAAAGGTACAATCATGGGCGTAACTAGGGGGTGCCGGGGGGGGGGGGTGTCCCCCAGAAGGCTCGTGCCCCCCCCCCCCCAGAAAGCTCCCGCCCCAAGAAAAATTGAGAAAATATAGGGCTTTCCAGGCCCTCCGGAGGATAGCTGGTCCCATGGCCCACCCCCAGCGAGGATGGCTGGTCCCATGGCCCCCCCCCCAGCCAAATTTTCTAGTTACGCCCATGGGTATAATATTTCTCTCTATATATTATGATTGATTTATTTATTTTTGAAGATTGAGGATTTCAGGTGAGGAGTAACCTGACTACGGGTCTATGACTGCTTTTTCCAAATACCAAGTAACTAATTTTCTGTTGAAATATTCAAATCAAAAATTTTTTACGTTTTTCCTAGACTATATTTTTGGAAGGAAATAAAGGAAGAGAATAGAAACAAATAGAAAGGAATTTTGGTCTCCCCCCCTCCCTCCTCCGCCATCCAATTAATAATTTGTTATAAAATATTTTTTATAATTTCTAATAGAGTTTATGACGTTTACACGCATTATTTGAATGAAAGGTTTTCATTAAATATGAATAAAAATTTTTATTGCAATATGATGAACATCAACATAATTTAAAAAAAAAAAAACAATTATATGGCAGAAGGAGAATAAAAAGAGAGAGCAGTTAATTATATTTTCTTTTATTATACCCTCAGTGCTGAAGTTTCGCTCCTGTTTAGAGCCATCCTCAGAGCATTAGGGTTGTCAGAAAATAGAATTGGCTGCTCTCTCTTTTTATTCTCCTTCTACTACATCAATTAACCAGCTATATTAAATAAAAATAAACTTAAAATACTAATTATATAGCATATAGTAAATATGTAGATTAGTTACCTGTTTTTGGGATGCTCGCTGGGAAGTGATGTTCATCTCTCCTAAGTTGAAATAAGGTTCGGAGACAGGACCCGGATGGAAGGATTAGGATGACTAGAAATGAACAGAAGAGAAATTAGAGTTAGGAATTAAAATTATTGATAAGCTTGTAATCCAAGGTCAACAGGAAATATTTAGTTTTTTTTTTTTTTTTTTTTTTTTTTTTTATTCATTTTAAGGACTTTTTTCAGCATCGGAGACTTAAAAAAAAAAAATTCCCAATTGGAAAAATATAAATTTATTTTCAATAGACAAAAAATTTCAAGACAAGACAGGGGGTGTCATTGGCCCCCCTGCCCCCGCTGGGTACGCCCATGTCGCGTGCCTTCAATGGTACGCGTGCCACAGTGGCGTAGTGAGCTCAACTCGCGCCCGGGGCACAATACCTTTTTAGCGCCCCCCCCCCCAACCCCATTCGAAAACCATAACATTATACAGGGGCGTATATAGAAATTTTTTTTTGGGGGCCCAAACTCAAAAATTTTCTTGTCTGCGGAAATTTTTTGCCCTGCTGTTAAAATCATTTTACCTTTTTTTAAGGAGGCTAAGTTTTGCGGAATTTTTCCCCCTTCCTGCGGCGGAAAAAAATTTATTTTATTTGCGGAACCAAATTTTTCCGTCACTCGGAAAATTTTTTTTAA